>APFE031679986.1:108118-125636 GCA_000404065.3 Pinus taeda | reverse complement strand
CTCAAAGAAAAAGTTATGACGATTTTCCCCAAGTCACATGTTTGGAATGTAATTCAGGAGTCTGCAAAAAGACCAACTTCCTCAGATCATATCTCTGTAAATATAGTGCAAAAGGCTCTGAAATTCGGACCCGAGATTTAGCGCGATGTCTTCTCAAATGGGTTTTTTTTTTAACTTCTAAAACATCGCAGAAAAAAAAAAATTTATAGCGAAAATGCCATGATGACCTATTTGGAGCAGTGACACCCTAGAATCCAAAGCTCTAATACCAAATGTTATGAAACCAGCTCAAGAAAAGATAGAAAAGATAGATCAACGCCTTAGAATTTAGCCTCTTCGAGGGGGAAACCTCCTTTACATTACATAAATGAACAATTCTTGGATGATTCAAATGATAAAAACCTCCTTTCTATATATAGGAGTCTAAGGGAGTCACAATATAACCCAACCGACCTAACAATAATAATATAAAGCCACAAAAATAGCAATAGAGGGATTCTATGGGGCACAGTAATAACAATATGGGGACAATAGGGGCACAACAATATTAATAAGGGGTATAACTACAATAGTAATGGGGTAATCACTAGTATTATAGGGACCCAACATCCTCCCACATCTACCCAAGTAATCGGCAAACCGGGGTAAACATGTGATGAGATGCCATTGTGATAAGACGCAACCTCCTAGGTAACCTTAAGGAAATGGATTCGACAAGAAAAGGCCTTACAGACCTCCATCATGTGCTTAAGGACCCCCAGGAGCTAATCCACCACTCCAAGTGCCCAACCCCTGAGTTAACCTAGAATTTTAATGAACTAAATCCAAATTCGCTCCCATGACAAGGCATGCATTCAACTGGAAACTTATAGTCACTACCATAATGACTACAAGAGAGAGACTGCAGTCCCTTTTAGCTAGTTTTATGCCAGAGACTATGAGATTTAAGCCACTTTTTCAAGGTTAGTCTCTAAACCAATGCCTAGAACTTGATGAGACTTTTCAAAGGCAATAAATGAGACCAAGGAAAGTCCTCTAACAAAAAACTTGATCAAGGACTTGACCTAACCAAGCCTAACCATGACAGACATTTTGTCAAACACATAGTAAATATGCAACCTACAGGTGTAAATAACAGATCTGAGCTTAGGGGTCCCATACTTATCGGTGATATCAATGATATCTCCCTCATCCAAACTCTGATTTGGCTAATTTTTTTTTAATTTGGTATCTTTTCCCAAGGAATCGAAATCTGAAATTTGTTTCTAAAAAATTTGCATAGAAATTCCCAGGACTTCTCTGCAAACTCTTGGCCCAAAAAACAATCTTGCTTTGATACCATAAAAACATGTAGGTTCACAAGCTCATGTAATCTACTAAAACAAGAGACAAGAATCTACTTCTACTCTTTACAGTGAAAGCCCATAAACATCGAGTAAACAATAATCAATAGAGGAAGAGAATCAAAGGCACATAACACAACAAATATCAAGGGAAATCCACAACTCAAAACCTTACTATCTGTATTGTATTAATCCAGAAAATAAACATGAAATTACAATGCTTGTTCCCTCTAGAACAATCCCAACACTCAGAAAATTCAATCTCCAACTCATAAGCAAGCTCAAGGCCAAAGCTTAGCCTCTTTACAAGCTCTCCTAGTCTCTATTCCAATGTGTAATTCCTATGAAGGATAACTTGTATTTAAAGGGAAATAAAGCCTCTAAAAATAGCGCAATTCCTCAAGGATCAATTCCTGATTGCATGCACTGCCAGTGCAACTCAAAAAAATATAAAACAAATAGTACATTGTCCCTGCACTCTAGTCTCAACTGGGTCTTTTTCAGAATCAACATGCATGAGTTTCTGATGGTGGAATCTTCAGTTAACCAGAGTAGCACTAATTAGGTCACTAGTGACGCAACTGATTGTTTAATCACCATTAGTTCCTAAAACTGATTGGAACTAATTTAACTGGACTTAACTCAATAAAATAAGTTAACTAATTACAAGTCATTCATAACTCATCCTGAACTCCTGTAAGTTAGGGAGAACTTATACATGTCTTCTAAAAGACTTCCAATTCGAATTTCCTACATTAATTAAGCTAATTAAACTTAATTAATTATTTTCAAATTGATATGAGAAAATAATTATATTTTAATTCACAGTTTAATTCAAGGACAAATTAAACTAGAATTTCTTGTTTCCATTTCTCAACACTTCTCTCAACAAGAAAGGGATTATCCACTAGCTTGAACCTGTCTCTATGAAAATCGAATTTACATCTTGGAAATTCCTTTGTCAAAATGTCAACATCTTGCTACTCCTTGGGAATGTAATCTAACAAAATGATCTACCTCAATACACAACCTCTGAGATGATGATATCTGATATCTATATGCTTGGACTGATCATGAGAGACTTGATTTTCAAAGAGTTTGATATAACTCTGATTATCACAATAAATCACTGTCAGATCCATCTGTTGACCAAACAAACCAACCAGGATCTTCCTCATCCAGATAGCCTCACATGTTTCTTGACTTGTAGCCATGTACTCTACCCTTGTCGATCTAAGTGCAACCGATCTCTATTTCTTGTTGTACTAAGAAACTGCATTTGACCCAATACTAAAGATCCCTCCTGATGTGCTCTTCCTATCAGATGGACTCCCCACCCAATCTGCATCAGTGAAGCCTTGAAGCTTCACTCCCTCTGTTTATTTGTACCACAACCCAAACTGAGTAGTGCCTCTAAGGTATCTCAATACATGCTTTGTCGCCTTCCAATACAACTTGGTAGGCCTAACCATCGCTTGACTAAGTTCGTTAACTACATAACACATATATGGTCGTGTGTTCACCAAATACATGAGTGAACTCACAAGTTTCCTGTAAACAATAGCTTCCACTACTTCTCCTAAAGTAGCATCCTCCTTCCTCCAATTACCAACTAGGGGAGTCACTATGAGTTTATTGATCTCCATGCGTAATATCCTAAGTATCTCATTGGCATACTTGCCTTGAGAAACAAACAACTCCCCATCTCCCTGCCCTACCTCCATGCCAATAAAGTAATGCATGAACCCCATGTCCTTCATCTCAAACTCTCTTACAAGGTCCTTGAAATATTTGATGAGCTTCTCATCACCTGTCAGTATGATATCATCTACATAAAGTACAATGATCAACAACTTACCTTCCACCTCTATGTGACACAAGTTCACATCTGCTTCAGTCTTGGTGAAGCCCAACCCAATGAAGTAGCTATTTATCCTGGTGTACCAAGAACAAGGTGCTTGCTTCAACCCATACAATTCTCTCTTAAGTCGGCACACATGTGATCACGGTCCAAGGTTTCAAAACCTTTGGGTTGCTCTATGTACACCTCTTCATCAATCATGCCATTAAGGAAGGCAGTCTTCACATCCATCTGATGGATACTCCAACCCATCTGTGCAGATAGTGCCAAAATAGATCTGATAGATGAATACTTTTCAACATGAGCAAAGGTCTCATCATAGTCAATATCCTCTACCTGTGAAAAGCCACGGGCCACAAATCTAGCCTTATGCTCCTCAATGCTACCATCTGTAGCTTGCTTTACCTTTTAAAGCCAACGGGAGCTCACAACTAACTTGTCCTCCAAACTCTAGACCACATCCAAAACACTATTTCGAACTATGGAGTCATACTCCTCCACCATTGCATCAACCCAAACTAGTTGATGCACTGCTTCCTGAAAGGAAGATGGCTTTGTCACAACACATGCACCCATAAGTGTCATGTATCAAGTGTACCTCTTTGATGACCTCCTCTGTCTGCGCTGAGAAGAGGGTGCTCCCACATTCTCCCGTGCATCATCCAACAATCTGTCAGCCTCTCTAGTGTGCTTTCTTCCCTCTCTAGAAGACTTTGCCTGAGTGGATGTATCCACTCCCGGAACCTTTGCATGTGGCTGCTCCACATCAATCTAGAGCTCCTCAACCTTAGGAACTAAAATTTCCTCCTCCACATGTAGCTCAAGCTCCCTCTAAAGGGATAGTCGCATGGTCATCTCCTAATCAAACTTGACATCCCTGCGAACCACTATCTTCTGACTAGTTTGCATGTACACCCAATAGTTGTGGAGAGTATTAGTGTACCCATAAAGATCCCCAACTCTGTTGTTGGCTCAAGCTTCTTTCGTGCATATTTGGTCACATGGCAAGAAACCGATGCCCCAAAAATCCTGATGTGACCAGCATCTGCCCTCTTACTAGAATAAGCTTCTGCTAGTGTTTTACTCTCAAGTATCCAATGTGGGCTACGGTTCTAAACATAAACATTGTGTTGCATGCCTCAGCCCACAAGTGTAGTGGTAGGCCCTGATCATGCAACATTTCCCTTGATGCCATTACTATGCTCTTGTTTTTCCTCTCGGCAACCACATTCTATTGAAAGTTATGAGATGTTGTCAACTCTCGTTTAATCATTTCTGTTGCATAGAAGTTCTTAAACTCATTGGAGACATATTCTCCACAATTATCACTCTGTAGAGCTTTAACCTTCTTTCCTAACTCTTTCTCAACCAATGATTTGAATTCAAAAAACTTTGTGAATGTATGATTCTTTCTCTGCATGAAAAATATCCAACATTTACAAGAATAGTCATCTACAAATATAACAAAATACCTATGTTTGGTAGTGGATACTGTCGAAAATTTTCCACACACATCTGAATGGACTCTCTCCAAAATAGACTCTACTCAACTATTTCTATCTCCAAAGGAAGACTTGGTATATTTTCCCAAAGCACAACCCTTTCATGTATCAACTTGCTTAAGTGTACCTTTGGGAAGATCGGTAGAGATTTGCTGCAATATCTTCAAAGCCCCATGATGCAAGTGGCCCAATCACCTATGCCACAACTCGTCGACGTCTCGGATCAACATCTTTTCTGCTTTTGAACTCAAAGCAATATAATCCTCTACCTCTATCTTATAGAGATTCTGAACTCGAATCCACATCTTCTTTACTTGACCCGAGGCTATGTGCTGAAGGAATGCCTTTCCTTTCGAAAAGATCACATCATAACCTCTATCCTCAAGCATGGCAATGATAACAAGTTCTTCGTCAGACCGAGTACATGCATAACATTCTTCAAGGTGAGAGGAGCTACATGCTCCCTCTGAAAAGTAATAGTGCCCACACTGGTAACACTATACTTACCGTCATCACCCATCTTGATATGCATCTTGAGATCTTTCTCCTCCAATTCACTGAATAACTCTTTGTCGCCAATCATGTGGAAAGAAGCTCCATTGTCTAAGTACTAGACACTTCCCATCATTGAAGACACCATGCATGCAATGAGGGAAATTCCAATTCAAATTGGGAGGCCAAAGCCTCACCCGCTGCTCCTCCTGAGGACTTCTCCTTGGACTTCTTCAATGGACAATTTGTAGCAAAGTGACCCATCTTGTGACAATGAAAGCATTTAACTTTCATCATGTACTTCTTCTTACCTCCATGATAAGATTCTGATTTGGAACGAGAAGTTTTACCTTTCCCCTTCCTTGCCTTAATTTCTAAGGCACAATTCTCTTTATCATCAGTCTTTGATGAAGAGCCATCCCTAGTGTTCCTCCTAATCTCATCCTGCATCAAATCTAACCATAGTTGTTCCCAATCTGGCAGCTTCTCCTGACCATTGACAGAGTCCTGATAACTATGGCAACTCTTTGGGAGTCCAAGAAGAGCAAGGCTCACCACATCCTCCTTAGCAACTGTGATTCCAACACTTCCAAGTTCATCCTAACATTGAGTGAACTTGGTCAAGTACATTGGAATCATCTCGCCTTTCTCCATCTTTATTTTACGAAAGTTATCCTTCATCTCCAACTTCCTTTGATCATTGTTATTCTGATACAAGTTCGTCAATGTTTTCCACATAGCATGCGAAGTTTACATGCCATGGAGGCTCGAGACAATGTGGTCTCGAACTCCCTCAAGGATTATCCACCTTGCCTTCGCCACACACTTCTTCCATTCAGCCAAGTTCTGTGTATATGTATCTGCTCACTTGGGGACTTCTTGATCAATGAATTACTTTAAGCCATTATCTTCTAGAACATCCTCCATCATGTACCTCCATGCTATAAAATTCGAGCTACCTTCCAAGGCATACTCAAGCCTCAACCCATGGAACACCATCTATCAATCCTGAAGTATGTACGAAAAATTGACTTTCACCTATAACCCAAAAACTTAAAACTTCTAAATCTCCTCTAGAGAGTTGATTTTAACTCAGCGATATCTCCCTCATCCAAACTCCAATTCGGCTAATTTCTTTTTTGAATTTGGATATCTTTTCCCAAGGAATCCAAATCTGCAATTTATTTCTAAAACTTTTGCACAGAAAACCTTAGAACCTCTATGCAAACTCTCGGCCCAAAAAACAATCTTACCATGTAGAAAAACTTGTAGGTTCACAAACTAATGTAATCTAGTAAAACAAGAGACAATAATCTACTTCTACTCTTTACAGCAGAAGCCCATAAACATCAAGCAAATAATAATCAATAGAGGAAGAGAATCAAAGGCAATAACACAATAAATATCTAGGGAAAGCCACAGCTCAAAACCCTACTATCTGTTTTGTATTAATCCATAAAATCAAGATGAAATTACAATGCTTGTTCTCTCTAGAAAAATCCTAGCACTCAGCAAATTCAATCTCCAACTCATAAGTAATATCAAGGCCAAAGCTTAGCCTCTTCACAAGCTCTCCAAGTCTCTATTCCAATGTGTAATTCCTATGAAGGATAGCTTGTATTTAAAGGGAAATAAAGCCTCTAAAAATAACACAATCCCTCAAGGATTAGTTCTTGATTGCATGCACTGTCAGTGCAACTTAAAAAAATCTAAAACAATCATTACATTGTCCTTGCACTCAAGTCTCAACTGGGTCTTTCTCAGAATCAACGAGCTTGAGTTTCTAATGGTGGAATCTTCAGTTAACTAGACTAGCACTAATTAGGTCGCTAGTGTCCCAACTCACTGTTTACTCACTATTAGTTCCTGAAACTAATTTAACTAGACTTAACTCAATAAACTGAGTTATCTAATTACATCTCATTCATAACTCATCCTGAACTCCTATAATTATTTTTAAAATGTTATGAGAAAATAATTGTATTTCAATTCACAATCTAATTCAAGGAAAAATTAAAATGGAATTTCTTGTTTCCATTTCTCAACAAGGCATGCATGCGACTCGAAACTTATAGTCTCTCCCATAATTCCTACAAGAGGGAGACTGCAGTCTCTTTTAGCCAGTTCTGTGCTAGAGACTGCGAGATTTAAGACACTTTTTCAGGGCTAGTCTCCAAAGCAATGCCTAGAACTTGATGAGAATTTTCAAAGACAATAAATGACACCAAGGCAAAGCCTCTAACACAAAAGTTGATCAAGGACCTGACCTAACCAAGCCTAACCATGATAGACATTTTGTCAAGAACATAGTAAATATGCAACCTACAGGTGTAAATAATAGATTTGAGCATAGGGGTCTCATACTTATCTGAGATTCACTATGAATCATTTTTTCCTTATCACATTAGATTCCATTTCATCCTTTAGGTCATAGATACATTTATCAATAACAAGAACATGTTGAGAGCCATACATAGCTGCTTTCATAAAATACATACATAACCAACATAATAGGGACATAAATACCAATGAAATCATAGCCATATAAACCACATATAATCCATCATAATTATCATAGAGATACAAGGAGAAATTACTTTTCATTAATGATGAAAAATCCAAATCCAGGATGGGACTTCCACCTTCCACCCAACCATAGAATGGATGAGCCAAATCTCTCTTCAGTCATTCACCCCCGCGCCATATTCGAAGCATGAATGTGGGATCTCATAAAACACTTCAATCAAAACTCATCCAGGGCTTCCAGAGGCCATCCACCTCAATCCATCAAATAGTGATTCCACCTCATGGTCAGACATCATCAAACCATCACCATATTGGTCTCTATACTAGTCCTCCAGGGCTCCAGAGTGTTTGTTCCAACCCAGCTCCCAAGACTAATAACTCAACCCACAACTGTTGTCGTGCTTCCAAAGCATTTTCCCAACCAAGGCTTCTAAAACTAGTAACTCAACCCATCAAGGGCTTCCAAAGAATTTGTCCAACCAAGGCTTCCAGGACTAATAACTCAACCCAAGTTGTTACAAGACTTCCAGATCACTTTTCCAACCAAGGCTACGAGACTAGTAACTCAACCCAATTCATTACAGGGCTTCCAAAGTGTTTGTCCAACCAAGGCTTCTAGGAACTAATAACTCAACCCAAGCCAACGAAACATGAGAACCAACCAAAATAAAACAAGGAAATAAACCCACAATCTCCATGGCTATCCAGGGAATGGTAAGGCCAGGAAAATCCATTATCAGTCCAAGAAATCATCCATGCCAGTGATAGATCATAACCAAGAAACCACATGCATGTGTCATGCATGCCAGAACTAGTGAGGAAGACATACATGCAACAAGGTACATGCAAGAAAATCCCATTGTAGTTGCTGATCCTAATGCATTCTTGTGCTTTCCTACTCTTCATTTATTGTCTTGCTCTAAGAATCCAAGTATGCCACACCATCCAAGAGTGCTCCAAGAAAACTCTAAGTCTCCATGAGTATGAGAAAGAAAGAGAATAATGAGAGAGATCCAAAACTTAATTGATCAAGCTTATTTTCCTTCATTTTCCTCCTCACATGCAACCTGTGACCTTTCACCTTCCTTTTCTCCTAATTTCCATTATTTCATAAATAAAATGCCAATAAATGCCTCATGCCTTTCCAAATCCTTTTCCATTGCCTTTGCCAATTTCATTAGCCATAATAACCGAATCAACACCCATTAGGATGTTCCCCCACCAGTCATCTTGGAATATGTGTCCCATCATCCATGGCCTTATATATTTTTTACATGAGTTTTTACCTGTAACAGCCCCAAAATGAATATCTAATTAACTTATTAACATTAAATTTAAACTATGAAGAGTGCCTACCTGAGCTTACCTGTGGTAGAAGTGGGCTTACCGCAACAAGGTTTTGGGGACGACTCTCCACCCAACCATAGGCTCAATTGCGCAAGGATTTGCTACAACTGGCCACCCCCGAGCCCTCAATCAACGTACTACTGCCAGTGACTTCTAAGTCTTAGAACACCATTCTCCCAAGAGAATGGAAGTTAGAATCTTGGAAAGATGGAATGCAAGAATGCCTCTCATCTTCCTCACCAACTATTAAATAGAGCAACATTGGAAGGGGAACCACATGCACACACTCCATGTGTCTACATGCAAATTTGATTTTTAGCTTTCTTGTTTTATTTCTTTACTTTTCTTTTGATTTTTAGCTTTCTTGCTTTATTTCTTTACTTTTCTTTTGATTTTTAGCTTTCTTGTTTTATTTCCTTCTTTTTGATAGCTTTACTGATTATTTTTATTGTTTTATTTCTATTTATTCTTATTCAAAGCTTTAGTATAGTTATTACTATTTTTATTTTTATTATTTTTATTTATTTTCTTGTATTTTTAAATACATTTATTATTCATTTAGATTTATTTTTATTTTTATTATTTGATTATGAAATGATTTATTATTTATTATTTATATTATTATATTATTATTTTGTATTATTTATTAGTTCAATTATTTGTATTATTTATTTTGTATTATTTATTAGTTTATTATTTTTTTTATATTTATTATTTATTATTAAAGGGAGGGATATTACATACTATCCCTCTTTAAGGAACTTCGTCCCGAAGTTATGTTGAATTATGTATTATTTTTGTTATTTCTTATTTATATTTTATTTACTTCATGTTGCCAACACCCTCTACTGAACTAGTATAACCAGCAGGCATCGAAAGTCCCCAACACCCCGGAAATCTCAAGGAATCTCTGTCCTTTTTCTCACTTTTGGCACCAGGCTAAGCCTGACCCGGTCTGTATGCTAGTCCAAAGCTAGCCCCAAGGCTCGCGCCTGACTCAGACCTCATCTGCTCCAAGGCAGGAACCCGGTCTGGTACTCAATGACCCCAGGCATCTCGCAAGGCTGGCCTACTCCCTCCACAACTACTAAGGCGCACAGCCCTAGGAATCGAAGTCCTTTACATCCCTTCCAGACTTTGGCATCCCAATCCAATAACAGGCACCTAGCCTAGAACATCAGACACTTGGCCTCCTCAAGATGGTCCCATAGCTCTTCTAGAGCTATACACAAGACAAAGGAACCACTAGCATATGTAGTGTTGATTGAGTTTGTTCCCAGCCCATATGGTGTTACTTATTCTCCCTCGTGCGTATGGGCTCGCTTGAGATCATCGAATAAGCCGACCCTCTCGACCCATTTGTGGAGTCTTGTAACTCATCACATCTCAACATGCATCCAATGTAGTAACCATACCCTCATAGTATCATAGGAAATAATCCACATGCCAACTCTTGCATGTCATCATGAGAACGTTCATCTTTGTCAATCACAACATTATGAATAATAAGGAACTACATGCTCATGCATGTCATATATTTGTACTGAACTATTGCATGCTTCAGTTATACTATCAACATAATTATATTTAAGACATATCATGACTTCTCATAAATGAACCACATGTCAATAATCCTCATATTATAGCATCATAATTCCTATGCTACGTTATGCATATCCTATCCATCATGAGTATTGAACATTAAATACCTATCATCACTTAGTAAATGAATGTGTCAATATACCTTGACATAACGTCATAATACCTATGCATATCATATGGATACATTATCACTATAAGAGCCATATGTAAATCATTATCTTCCTACCATGAAACATCGTCAATATGTTTTCATCAAGTTGTCAATTATTTTTCAATAATCATTTCGACTTCTTTCTACTAGGTAGTTGATCATTTACACCAACAGTATAATCATCTAAGTATATCATTAAATTTCACATGAGCCTCATCATCTTGAGTCTTAATCTCTTGTCATATATTCTTCCTTCCCCAAGGAAATTTTGGTGAAATTCCTTGTTTAAGATATCTAGTGATACCACCATCATCTATCTCAAAATTAAAATCCCTTGATTGTACATCCTTTTACCCTTTGGCTTACTAATTCCAATACCTTTACACGCAATCACATATAAACTTTTTTTCGTCATGATTTAATCTTATATCATGCTTAATTTACTTGCACGAGGATTTGTTGATTCATGTTGCTTATTTAACATTTAGCACTTCATCCAAAGAAATATTTTCTTATCTCGTCGAGTTCGTCTCTTTTAATGTTATGGAAATTCCTCTATTAATTGACTTTACTTCTTTGTCACTATGTACACAATCTTTCTCTCGGTATCCCTATAACATTTCTAGCAACATTCCTTCCAATATCTTCCAAGTTTATCATTACTTGGTTATCATGCAATTTCATACATTACTCTTTCCCAACTTGGGTAATACCTGAAAATAAATTCATTACGATAGCTACCAAATGTAATCCGTTTATCAACATAATAAAATTGCCTGATCATACGTCTTGTTATCCATAAATAGTTAGTCACCTATGGAAAATTTTTCAATGTGGTTCTCCCATTAGAGGGAAAATTGTTATAGATTTTGTTACGCACACAACTTATCTTCTCCATTCTATTTTATCATACCTTATAGATTTCTAAAAATGACCTCCATGATTTTTCAACTTCACTAGTTGACTTGCCAATATTTTCTTCTTTATGTGCATCATCCTTAGATAGACCTTATAGTGATACCTTCATAGTACCAAGTTATGTTTATACCAAATTCTTCCATTATGTTCCAAAATACCACAATACTCTTCTTTCATGTTCCAAAATAGGTTGTCTCTTCTTACTGATTTATTATCTTTGTTGTGATACTTCTTCTCTACCACCTTAATTATTTGATCCAAGTTGGGCATAATCACATGAACTATCCTAAGTTATCATCCTTAAAAAAAAATTGCAAGTTTCTCTTTTCCATTTCTCTTTAGACAACTTAGACATTATATGCAATTAACCTTGAATCACGAACCTCATGTAACATTATACTCAACATCTGAACTTTAATCCAAATCTGTACAATTTTCCACTGAGACTAAAATATACCATCATGTAGTTTGATGAGGTTTAATATACAAATGATATGAGTGGTAAATGAGCAGATACATGTAATGCAACCGGTGGTGAGTAGTTAACTTTTAATTCATTTCACTTTGTTATATGGTTGTAATGGATAGAACTATTGTAGTTGATTATAGCACCTTTTTATGTTTAGAAAATGATAAGAGGATGCAAGCACAATCAACTCAAGAAAATAAGATAGTGGTTTTACCATGTAATGAGATTCTAATGCGAACAGAGAACCAAAGAATCTACTATCTATAATGATGCATGAGAAAACCAATGCGGAGCTAATGAATGCACCAAACTTTAAGTTATACCAACGTTATTCTGCTGTCAAGGATCCAATTGTTGTATCTTATTTCCAAGAATATATCAGTCCTTAGATACCAAATTGGATAGCTAATTAAAGCAAAACTGCAATGTAATGTGAGTCACTGGATGATCCAATCAATCCACTAATTCACTTTTGAAATGATCACTGAATGCAAGATAAGGAGTGCTAATGATCTAGATTCAAGCTTAGTGCCAAATGCAAAGGTCATATATCACGGTAATGTCAAGATCAGACCTATATCCAACCTCTAAAAATATCAGATTTCTAACAGTGAAATCAAGTCACCCACATATGCATGCAATGATAGCCAAACACTATAATCAGTCACTCAATATCAAGATTGATCACTGAAGAAGCATAAAATAAGAGCCAAAATACTTAGATTATTGTTGTGATAATTATGCAATGATTTTTTTAACCAGATATGTATTAACCATGCCAAATTAATTCAACAAAGTTTTGAAGATTCTTGATTCATTTCAATCTATTCTTTTATATATTTTTCCCCTAGTGCTCGGCATGCAATCGAACCATTGCCAAATTTGAAACTGTGTGATTGATCATGAAAATTATCAATAATCACTAATTTTGTAGTATTAAAACTTAGAGAATTGTCTCAACATAAAATCAAAATTTCAAAGAGTAAAGCTTAAGAATATTAGTGGAAATATTGTTTTAAGAAGGTACTTGAATTCTGAAAGAAAATTCACCATGACTTTTGAAATGATATGTCACGCCAATATTAAGTCTACAGATTCATGACCTTATGTACTAGGATACATTGAAATTATGTGTTGTAGAGTGAAATAGTGTGAGTATCTGTTTAAGCAATCATAACTTATGTTAGAAGAATTAAATGGACTGCTTTTCACAAAATAAATCTTCTAAACAAATTTATTGAATGCATCTTGAGATTCTTATGGATATTAAATGATTACTCTAAGGAAATTTAAGAAATCAAATAACCAAAGAAATATTCCACACCATAAAGAAGAGACACTGCCACCCGACCCAGAACCGGATCGGATGACTGGGAAGGTTATCCCTCCCCAACACAAAATAAAATCATTTTATTAATTATATGGCCTGCCTGCAAGCGCACCCGTGAAGGCAACACCATCCCTTAAATTACAATACAATTAGCCATATTAATTTCCCGGAAAAGACATAAAATTGCCTGCATAAGACATAAGACATAAGATTGTAAGCTTATGGCCATGGCTATGCGTGTTCCTGCAATTCAATTGTTCCTGTCGAGAAATATGCACACACTATAAGATCAATAATACCATTTCCTCATCCAAGGTAGGTAATTGTTCCTTCAACAAATTATATAGAACTGGTACTTGTTTATACTTGTTTATGCTAATGATGGTAATCTCATATGTATTCTTGATGGAGATGAGGACAATATTTGTAGCCAAAGCAAAGAACAGAAAGAGGAAATGCATGTGAATTTGTATGATGAAGAATTGTATATGAATCATAATTCAGCTACCCATAAGAAATCAATCACATAAAATAAATGAACCCATGCTGATGATATTTACAGCGATCAAACCATTGTTGAATGGGATAGAGAAGATGATTTCTTCATCGATTTTCTTGAGGATATATCTTTCAAGAAAAGGTTGTTTCTAAGAATGAAAACATCACAGACTTGTAGTCGGAACAAGCATACAATCACCAACAAAATGATGAAATTGTTAACAAGGTAGGCATGCCAGATTATACCTGTGAAGTGATATCAGCAGTGTTTTCTTAAATCTCCTCAAGAAAATAAGATAGTTGAACAAGATATTATTAATCATGTTAAGAAGAAAATATTGCTCCAGATTTCAAAATGAACATGGGAATTTCTATAAATTATGATCATAGGACTATTTCTCTAAAAGAAGACATAGAACTGCCTTTTTAAAAAAATTTGAAGCTACTGTTGAAAACCATTTTCAGGAAAGCCAAAGATGAAGAAAGGGCATATAAGAATGACATGTTTCTTCAATGATGACATTGCTGGCCGCCTCATGGAAGAAGATATTTCTAGCTTGCCACAAAAAAATTATGAGCAGAATATTTGTATGATATACAGCAGCAAAATGATACAGGATTAATGGAAGATTTCAGAGCTGTTGAGGATAGCACTTTGTCACAAAATTCAGCAGTTATACAAGAGTTTTTATTTGCAAATTAGAACTTGGTCATCCATTATGATCTTGAAGACCCTGTGGCAGACTGTATGGAAACTTTAAACAGTACCCAAAAGGAACAATATATTGTGCTACAATGCCAAATATATATTGCATGCTACAATACTATTAACATCGAAAAGCCAACAGTGCAAAGAATGAATTTGGGAGCCACCCATATTAAACAAAGGAGGTAATGAATGAAAGAAAATGGAAGCCCTCAATAAATAACTAGAAAATTGGTATGTGATGTTCATAAATCCAAGCGATGATAAGCTCATTTCAATTAGAGTTGTTTGTTATTTATGAATAACAAGAGTATTTAACCAAAACATCTAATTTTCAATGTCCATCACTAGAATGTAATTTTATTTAATTTTCAATGTCTATCACTAAATTGTAATTTTAATAAATAAGGAATACATATGTCCCTAAATTTCATAAGGTTTTATTATATAAAATGATAACATTTTTTAAATTTTTTTAAAATAGCACAGTGCACAGCGATGAAACTTTAGAAAAAAGGGTAGGGCAGCTGGAAGATGGAAATTGTTACACCGAAAAATTGGCACAGTACACAGCCATGGGAACAAATTTAAACCAGCGGCACGGAAATTTCTCATCGAAAAAGAGGCACACAACTATGGGTAAAAAGGGTAAGCGCATTAATATAAAGCAGTGGCTGAGGAACAAAGGATTGAGAACCCACAAAAGAAATCAATGGCGGAAAGAGAGAATTTGTCCCATCGGGAGAGCTGGACTCCACTGTGAAAAATGCCTTCCCGAGTATGAACGTGCAATTTTTGTGTAATTTATTCTCATCATTTTGTGCATTCTCAAGTTTATTATGCAATTGCGACTTTTTTTTTAACACGATAAGCACGTTCATTCAACATTGGCGTTGTAAGGATTTGCACGAATCTAAATCGTAAGTGGCCATCGTCAGATCCACTACATACACCACTCACTCTGCTCGATATAAATATAGACCACTTTTTCCATTGATAAAACACAATGGATCAGAAAGAAAAGCAAGTGACATTTAACGTATTTTCCTATTGTCAAAATTCCTATTGTGGTGCATTGGTAAGGCAGTCAAAACAAACCTTCCTAACCCATTGACAAAATTCAAAATTTCACATTAGCACTAGCCTCAACAAGAGATGAGTAAAAAAAAAAAAGTAAACCCTGGATCACACCTCCAGAACCGGCATCCAACACAATGAAATAAAATCCGCACTAAAATGCTCAAAAGCAATAAAAATATGATGTTATTTGTTAATCAAATTTTGCCAAAAGATTAGGCGCATTCCTTCTACATGGTGAAACAGCCTGCCAAAACATGCACATCTCAAGAAATAAGCAATCGTGGCATTTAAGCAATGGTTTGATATCGACTGGATGATTTCTATCATAATCTATAATGATTCCTTGCCTATAATTTTCTTTTCCCCTCAGTAAAACAGTAATAGAATATACCTAATATAAACGTTTAAACAATATTAAAGGATACTTGTCTAGTTCATCGGATTACTCGCCTTTTCACAAAAATGAACCTCAGAAACTCGAAGATGCGAACATATCAGAAAACCGTCATAAAATAATGATTACAGATGAATTCTATTCTCCAATGCATTGCAATCTCCTTTAATCTTATGACAGCAAAATTACTTGTATTTACTATGAGTTTATGTAGGAATTAGTAAGGGACATGCACAAATTCCAACATACATAAATATATGGCAGGAGAATTATAATCCATATTAAATCAGACGACATAATGATTGGAAAATGTACAGTCTTGCATTAACATTAAATTATTGATTACTAACATTCAGAAATACGAAGATATATCTATAAAACTGTAATTATAGATGACAACTAAATATTCATATTTATATTGCAGAACGGCTTACTGTAATTCAATCATTATTCAACGATTCTATTAAGTATCAAACTATGGAGTTTATAAATAAATGATATTACTACCAACTAAGTCTAAAAATAACACAGGTTTAATATTATTAGCTTGTTAATGGTAATAATCCACAGTCAAAGAAGTTAAAAAAAAAATCAACAATTCTATTAGGCTTAATATTTTTTTTTCAATTTATTTCGCTAATTTTATAAGCAATTTTATTGAGAATTTTGATTCAATATTTTTCTTAACTCTTTATCTAGAGGTTACCTAGAGTTGAAACCCTGCTCTAATACCACATGTAACAGCCCCAAAATAAATATCTAATTAACTTATTAACATTAAATTTAAACTATGAAGAGTGCTTACCTGAGCTTACCTATGGTAGAAGTGGGTTTACCGCAACAAGGTTTCGGGGACGACTCTCCACCCAACCATAGGCTCAATTGCGCAAGGATTTGCTACAACTGGCCACCCCCGAGCCCTCAATCAACGTACTACTGCCAGTGACTCCTAAGTCTTAGAACACCATTCTTCCAAGAGAATGGAAGTTAGAATCTTGGAAAGATGGAATGCAAGAATGCCTCTCATCTTCCTCACCAACTATTAAATAGAGCAACATTGGAAGGGGAACCACATGCACACACTCCATGTGTCTACATGCAACTTTGATTTTTAGCTTTCTTGTTTTATTTCTTTACTTTTCTTTTGATTTTTAGCTTTCTTATTTTATTTCCTTCTTATTGATAGCTTTACTGATTATTTTTATTGTTTTCTTTGTTTTATTTCTATTTATTCTTATTCAAAGCTTTAGTATAGTTATTACTATTTTCATTTTTATTATTTTTATTTATTTTCTTGTA
>APFE031679986.1:90361-107503 GCA_000404065.3 Pinus taeda | reverse complement strand
ATCTGTTGAGAACATACACTGTTGTTGAAACTGCTTCATCCCAATAATTATTTGACAACTTCTTCTCACAAAGCATACATCTGGCCATGTTCATGATCGATTGATCTTTCCTTTCTGCTACTACATTCTATTGGGGAGTACATCTTGTTGTGTCATGCATTATAATTCCTTGTTGTTGACAAAAAGCTTTAAATTCATTGGAGTTGTACCATCCTCCTCTGTCGAATCTAAGTACTTTCAAAGGAATTCCACTCTACTTTTGTGCTTCTTCTTTAAATTCTTTGAACCTTGAGAATGCATCTGATTTATTTTTTAGAAAATACACCCATGTCTTCCTGATATAGTCATCAATGAATGTCAGAAAATAAAGACTACCACCAATGGATTGTATCTGCATTGGGCCACATATATTTGTATGGACAAGCTCTAAAGACTCTTTTGCTATAGAGGAAGATGTGGAAAATTTATCTCTTTTATGCTTGGATAGAACACAAATTTCATAATTATTGTCTTTTTCATTCATAGTAGGGAAACCAATGAAGATTGACTATTTATGAAGTTGACATATACTCTTAAATGGTATGTGGCCATATCTAGAATGACATAGTTGAGACTCATATATTCTTGACACGTTGTGGACAACATACTATGAGAGATTTTGACTTCTACGAGTCAAAGTAAACGTCCTATTCTTGGTTTTTTCAACCTTTTCTATCAGTCTTTTATTCGACAAATTGTTATAGATATAACATGTGTTCCCTTGGAATATTACATCATAACCATGTTCCATAAGTTGTCCTACACTAATGAAGTTATGCTTCAGATGTGGAACATAATAAACATTAGGAATGTATTTCTGTTGATTCTATTTAGTAAGAATAAGGAAAATACCTTTTCCTTCAGCTTTAATGCAAGAAAAAACAACAAAAGCAATTTTTGATGCTATGTAAGCATCAAGATAAGAAAGCGTATTTTGTTAGCTGTCATATGAGTGTTGCAGCCACTGTCTAACAACCAAAGATCCTTGTTGTGTATGTATTCAGAAAGATGATAGGAAAGAAACATTGTTTTAGGAGATTCTCCTTCATTGTTGGAGAGATGGACACTACCTCTTTGCTAATCTCACTGTTCCTTTATGCATTCATGTTCATAATGCCCAAATTTCTTGCAGTAATAACACTGGACATTAGCTTTTCTCCATGGTCTGCTTCTCTGAGTTTGGTTTTGTGGAGATCTCCACTGCTTTATTGCATGATGATGTTCTGATCTACCTCTGCTTTAACCTTTACCTCACTTGTTTCCACCTTTATATCCTCTGCCTCTACCAAAAGAGAGTTGAGCTTTGAAATCTTGTTCCATGGGATCTTCTGCCAAGTTGAGTCTTGTTTCGTGTGCTAGAATTGATCCAGTCAACTGTTCTACTGAGAAAGTTGTAAAATCTTTAGATTCCAGAATGGCTGTTACAATCACGTCATATTTCTTGTGCAGACTTTGAAGTACTTTTTGAACAATCTTCTGATCTGAAATGGTTTCTTCAATGAGTTTGATCTAATTGACTATTCCCACGACTCTAGTCATGAACTGATCCACATTTTTTGTGTCAGTCATCTTTAGGGTTTCGAACTGTGATCTCAATGTATGTAATTTAACTGTTTTCACTGTATCATTACCTTGATATGCAAATTTCAAGATTTACCAAGCTTCATGTGATGTAGTTGCGCCAATTAGCTTTTCGAAAATAGATTCATCTACTGAAATTTTTATCCAACATTTGGCTTTGTGTTCTTTCTTTCTGAATTCAGTAGCAGCATTTCTCTGATTATTGGACATGGTCGCCCATGCTTCTTGGGTCGACTCTACATATGCAATGTAAAGTGTATCCCAAATACTCTTGGGCTTGCAGGAATGTCTTTATTCTTAGAGACCAAAACTCATAATGTTTGCCAAACAAAATTGGGGTATGTGGCAAAGCTTTGAAGAAAGCCATTCCTTCCAATAGAAATTTGTACGCCCTTTTACAATCTTCTTTCCAAAAAAATCCTTTTAAACTTGTTTTTAGAACTTTTAAATCAAACACCACCTCCTTCTAATAAGAATTTTTTTAATAAGATAAACTAAAAAAAAATAGTAAAATAAACTGGTTTTTTAAGAAAACCTTTAAAATTTACTTTTAAACCAAAAAAATTGAATCGTTAAAATCCTCCTCTAAATAAATACCTTTCCAAAAAGTTCATTAAACAAACAAATGTATTTCCAAAAAAAATACAAAAAATGGTCGGAATCCGGGCAAAAAAAATTCAAAAAATTTTGTAGATGGAGCGTTTGAATCATGTTTTTGATGGTGGAAATGGATTCAGCACCAACAAAAACCCCTAGAGCACCTAAAATTATGAAGTTCCACAACTTTTATTTACATTTACAAAAATCCCTGCCAATTTTTTTCAAAATATGACCAAAATTTCCATAATTTTCAGAGCAAAAAAACATAATCATTAGACTACAGCGTTTTGAAATAACTCACGAATACCTTGCTTAAAACTCGTGAACTTTGACTTTTCAATCAAAAAATTGGATCATTTTGTCTTGTACCTTTGTCGTATATTACTATAATCGTAACGTGCTTCGTTAGGATGGAGCATGAGGCTAGAAAGTGTTAAGTAATCTCAACTAATGCGGATCTAGTGAGTTGTGTATGTGTTAATAATGTTGTTTTCAAGGTTATGGCGTGCGTTATTTCAGTTATTTTTGTTGGAATATCTAATTCCTACTTGTCTCAGTTGTGATTTTTATTAAGTAAAGGAGTTTGTTCCTAGTAATTAGGATCTATTTCCTAGATTGGTGTGTGGCTGAGATAATCTCTCAACCAACAGATTGTGTGTCCAAGATAGGGTACCTATCTCGAGACAACACTTCTTGTATATATGTAATTGCATTTGATTAATAAATTAATCTAGATTTTCATATTCTATCAATTTTTCACTTTAAAAAAAAAAATCTCTTTTGATATTTCTTCTTAGAGTTTTATGCAATTCTGTTCTGATTGTTTTTGTTGTTCTCTCAAAGAGTTTTATGCATTTTAAGTTCTGATACCATGATAAAGAATGAGAGAAAACATGGAGCAGAGATTTCTCTTCTCAATATTCAAAATGGCTAAAAAAATTACATTGTATTTGAGCTCTGATACCATGATAAAGAATTAGAAAAAACATGAAACAGAGATTTCTCCTCTCAATATTTTAAATGGCTAAAAATATTATATTGTAAGCATCCTCTCAATATTTAAAATGGCTAAAAATATTATATTGTAAACCTGAATAATAAATAACTGTAGTACAACTCCAATAAAGTAAAACTCAACTGCCTATAACACAAAAAAAAAAGCAACAAAATCAAATATAATAACACCTCACTATCGTGAAATTAATATCTCTCACCACATTCACATAACTAAGAGTTGTAAGTGAATATAACCGTTGGATGGTGTTCACACAGAAAAAAGAGAAAATTATCTTTACACACCTGTGGGTTACTTGTATTCTTTAAGTTAGACGGTTCAACGCATTAAGTGGGTGGATGAAATGCTTTGGCCGATGGGTGGAGAGCATGCAGAATCCCTTCCATGAAAATTTCAATTAATGGCCATGCGACAGTGGAAAGCCGCAGTGCAGAAACAGCGCCAATAATGCCCCCGAAAAGTATACTGTATTCAACTGAATATATAACGATAGGAGATTGTTAATCAATAAGCAACGATTGAACATAATAATCGAAGACGACCAATTGTCAAACTGAATGACGCCGCTTACGAGAAACGCGGGTTGCAGATGATGCGCCGTCGAAATTGAAAACTTTGGCGGGAGCCAAAAATCTAGTCCCAATTCCAACTTTTAAGTACCTTCCTTGATGAAGGTAAAGTAAGATTTTATTTGATTTGATTTGGTATACAGAACATAAGGAAATATATATAGATAGGCCGTAGGCCCCTTTCAAGTGACATCTTTACGTGGAAGATATGGTTGAGAACGGTGAGATCTTTATGTGCAAAATAAGTGTGGAAGGTGTATTTGGTCTACTACTACTTTGGACGGTCTCCACGACTTTGAAATATCCGTAACGCCTTCTGTACTAAGGGAAGAGTCCAGGTTAGTGGCTTATGCTGAAATCTCAGTAAATTGAGCTTAGGACACGGACACCTTAAATAAATAATAATAATAAACTTCATGCATTTCATAGACAATGGTTGGTATGAAAATTTATTAGTGGTAAATATAAAACATTACAAACGTTGAAGTGTTCACTGCGTTCTGTCAACGCGTGTAGATATACAAGGAAGGGAAATACTTGATTTGTTAGGTAAGTGACTTTATATACTCGGTATATGTGTACGTGATTTTAAAAATTTAATTAAGATATATATTGACTTGGATGCCATTTTAAAGACTTAATTTATTAGGTAAGTGATTTTAAAAAAAAAAAAAAGAGAAAGAGAGTGTATATTAATTTATTACGGAAGTGATTTAAAAAAAAATGGAGAAAGAAAGTGCATATTAGGTTAATAAATTAAGATAAGTTTTTTAATATTTCAAATAAAGAACGGAGGTAAAAATAGAAAATAGAAAATTATAATATATATATTATATATATTTAATTATAATATTACAATTGAATTGAGAGAGTCGAAAATGTCAATTTCTAAATATTGTTTTTAGTGTGTGAAAAAATAAATCTGGCAGAGATTTTTAAAGACTTTAGTTTAAGTTGTTTTATTTGTAGAATTTCACTGCTTTATGAGTTTTTCAGAGTGTTCAATTTATTTATGCATTTAAAAATGTATTTCAAACAACAAAAAATCACAATATTGTTTAAATTGTATTATGCCATTTCAAAAAGTTATTTTGTTGCTCTAAGAGTTTTTCAAGTGTTGAATCCATTTATGCATTCAAAAATGCATTTCAAATAACAAAAAATCACAATCCTGTTTGAAATTGTATTACTTAATTTCGATGAGAAAAATTATTTCACTCACTGTTTTTATGGTAACTTCAAATTATATTATTTTGTTTTCTAAATTTATTAAAATTCAAATGTTATTCCCAAACTTACATTGTTAAGCTAGAAATATGTCCTTTTTATAAAGCGAAATGTATAAATGGAAAATTCTTGAAATAAATTCAAAAATGAAAATTTTGTTTAAAACATATTATAATATAATAAATAAATTACATCATTAAACATTAATCTTAAAAATATTTTGTTAAAAATTAATAAACATATTAATTAAATTTCCCCTAAAAATATTTTTTTAATGTTAATTTATTTAATATTATTTTCAACCTATACACATTATCATAAGTAAATAAAGCTAAAACGAAATTATACAATGTAAAGCAAAACGTATCTCTTCTTATAATTCTCATGCCTTTAGATCTTATGCAAAATTATCTATGTGCAAATCCATCCGCACATAAATGGAATGAAGGAGGGATCACCACAACTTTTAAGAATATATTAGACAAACCTATCATGGAGCATACAACCATAAAACTTCATTTTGAGATTTTAGAGAATTAAATTTTTGAAAATTTATCGAATATTTTTCCAATTTAATTAGGGGTTTAAATTATAATTTAATTAATTTTAGTTTAATAATTATTAAGTAAATATTATATATAATAATTTAATTTAATAAATTTAATAATTTAATTTACAATATTTTGTTTGAATGGAAATGTTAATTGATACATTAATATTATTCAAAACATCACATATATGAATTTTTAATTAAAATATTAAATCTATTAGTAATTATTTTATTAGTATAATCTGTTAATACATTAACTAATATTTAATATTTTATTAATTTGTTATTTGAATATATATATATTAAAATTACAAAACTATATTTAGATGAATTGAAATGTTAATTGATATTAATTTATTCAAAACATCAACATTATATGAATTTTAATTAAAATATTTAATTATTATAATATTATTTAGTATAATACTAGTTAATACTAATAATATTAATATATTATTATATTGTAATTATGACTATATTATATAATATATATATTAATAATAATTACAACTATATAAATAAATTATTAAAGAGTTTAAATAATATTAATGAAATATTACTAATATATTAATTTAGACATTTATAAAGTTTTAATTATAAATTAATCTATATATTAAGACATCTTAATTATAATTGACTATTTTGATACAGTTAATTATAATTAACAAGGGCATCATAGTCAACAATAGTCAACATGACTACTATGGTGACCATACTTACCTTGAGAATAATGGTTTATTTATAAGTAACCTACAATGAACTATAGTGGATGACCTTCGTTGACCCTAGAGGCATGTAGTAGATGACCAAGGTTAGCAATAGTCAAATTATGGTCAGCCATAGTTGACTCTATTTAGCATGGTGGACCTTCGTCAAATGTGGTCAGTCATGTTCAAACATAGGAACATTGTCAAGTATGGTAATATTTGGTGAATCATATTCACGATAATCAACTTTAAAAATCATGTTAACGCATGCTCAACATTAATTAGGGTTTAATATTAATCCAAGGGTTTATAATGTTAATTGTAGGGTTTATAATATTAATCTTAGGGATTATAATTCTAAGATTTATAATATTAGTCTTAGGGTGTATAATATTAGTATTAGGGTTTATAATATTAATCCCATGATTTATAATCCTATGGTTTAATATATTAAACTTAGGGTTTAATAAATAATTTTGAGGTCCATAATTTTAATCTTAAGGTTTATAATATTGGATTTTTAATGTTAGGGATTTATAATATCAATATATTAATCTTAGAGTTTATAATAGTAATCTTATGATCTAATATAATAAATTTAGGGTTTAATATCTTATGGTTTACAATCTTAGGGTTAAATATATTAAACTTAGGGTTACAATCATAGGGTTTATAATAATATTATTACGGTTTATTTTATTGGTTCTTATAATGTTAGGGTTTATGTACTAGGGTTTAATATTGTGACATTGGAATGGTACAAAAATCTATCCACTGTCACATTGCGACAAAAAATGTCTCAATGCCACAATCGATGTGACAATCATTGTCAAAATGTTACAACATAGTGTAATTTATTCAACGTTGCATTCTAGCATTACAAACTTAGAGTTTAATATTAGGATTTATAATATTCGAGTTTTTAGTATTGGGTTTATAATATTAAATTTTAATATTGAGTTTTATAATGTTAGGGTTTAATATTGTGATGTTGGAATTTTACAAAAATCTATCCACATTAACGACACATTAATAATATATTAATCTACACATTAATACCACATTATAACATTAATGCCACATTAATAATATATTAGTCTGCACATTTATAAAATTTTAACTATAAATTAACACATGTTAATTATGGTTGACCATTGTTGACATGGTCAACGTGACAATCATACTCAATTGCAATCGACACAACTACCATGGTGAACCATACATACCTCGAGAATGATGTTCTCTCTATATGTGGTCTATAGTGAACCATAGTGGATGGCCATGGTTGACCATGGAGGCTTATAGTAGATGGTTAGGGTTGACAATATTAATCCTGAGCTTTATAATATTAATCTTAGGGTTTAATATATTAAATTTACAGTTTATAATAATATTATTATATATGGTTTATAATTTTAGGGTCGTGTATTAGGGTTTAATATTGTGACATTGAAATGATACAAAAATCTATCCAACATCACATTGCGACAAACATTGTCTTAATGTGACAATCGATCTGACAATAATTGTCGTAATGTTACATTGCATTGCAATTTCAACATTGCACTACGCCATTACAAAATTGGGATTTAATATTAGGGTTCATAGTATTACGGTTTTTAATATTTGGTTTATAATATCAGGGTTTAATATTGAATTTATAATTTATAATAGTGAGGTTTAATATTAGGGTTTATAATATTTATCTTAGTGTTTATTATATTGGGTTTTTTAATGTTAAGGTTTGATATTGGGGTTTAATACCGTGATGTTGGAATGGTACAAAAATCTATCCAACATCACATTGTGATAAACATTGTTTCATTACAACAATCAATCTCATAATCATTATTGCAATGTTACATTACATTACAATTTATTCAATATAACATTGTGATAAACATTGTCTCAATGTGACAATCAATTTTACAATCATTATCGCAATGTTACAATACATTGTAATTTATTCAACATCATATTGCAAGATTATGAAATTGGTGTTTAATATTATAATACCTTAGGTTTATAATATTATTCCTAGGGTTTAATATTATTCCCTTAGGTTTATAAACAAGTTAATTTATAATATTAATTGCTTGGATTAATAAACCCAAGGGATTATAATGTTAATAATCCCTTGGGTTTTTAATATTAATCCCATAGGTTTATTAATCCTTTGGGTTTATAATATGAATCCTTTGGGTCTTTAATTTTAATCCTTGGTGTTTAACATTAATCCCTTGGGTTTTGTTGTCGCTCTCATCAACACCCTCCAAAATTTTGTTCACACTCGAATCTTAGAGCCTACTTTAGGCCTTAGAATTTGTCACTTTATGATTATTCCATGATTGTTTGATGTTCTGCAAAGCATTGAAGTGTTCTTCCTAGTTTCCAATTGTCTAGTCACTCGCACTCACATGCATAGTTTTTAATGATTTCATGACAACACTTCCTTTATGCAAGCTTGAACATGCATGGAACCATCCATGAAGATAGTGCATGTGCGATGTTAAACTCATGTCAACAGTCAATGTGCACTTTTATTTCAAATCCCCCTTACTTGGTTGCATTTGTACTTCTATTTTGGTGAGTTTTCTCATCAATGGTCATCTTTTATGCATTTTCTCTTTCACAAGTGTCGTTTTCACATTTGTGTTTATCGTTTTGACTTTCTTTTGCTTTGATAAGTGGTGTTTTCATTTTATCTTCGCTCTATCATGTGTCACTTTTAAATATGTGGCACATTTTTGAAGTGTCATCTTTATGTTTTCCTCATGTTGCAGGTGTTGCTTTTGAGACTTTCACTCCTATAAGCATCACACCTTTTCACATCACCAAAGTTAGTTATGGTGCAATATTTTGCATTAGATGGTCTTACATATCATTAGAATATGCAGTAGACACATTCCTAGCTCTTATCACACTGTTTAGTCACAGTCATCATAATTGTCATAACTTATGTTGTAAGTGTCGTAATGTGTCATTTCATTTATCGCACCTAGGCATAAGTGTCACTTTGATGTCGTTTTGAGGCGTGATTATCATTCATGATTCATGTCTATTATTGTAGTTTGTATTGATGGTTTTAGGTTTGTGATCCAAGATTGAATCATGTTCGGATTCATTTCCCTCTTTTGCTCTGTCGATCTCACACTTAGCCATTTCATAGCCCTTCTTGGTCCTTTAGCCCAATACAATTTTTAGCCCCGTTATTGAGTGTGGATCTCAAACTATCCATAGTCCTAAATGATGCAATCCTACTCCAAAATATTGGTTCAATAAGTCCCTCTCAATATCACCCCAAATCTATTGCACATTATGATCCTCCCAAGGGTAGTCACTTAACCCTTCTTGCTCATACTAACTCACTATACTGAGTTTTTGTCACCTATGCCTTACATGACACACAAAGAAATACTAGATAATAATATGGAACTCTTTCACCCTTTTACATAGTCAAAAACATGCGACGCAAATATGCTCCTATCCTCCCAGTGCAGTGAAAACCCTCTTAGGTAAAGTGGCTTCATCCATATGGCCTTCGTCAATAAAAAAACACACTCCAAATTGTAAATCACCCATTGTTGGGTCAAACTTCACTATACTAGGATGAAAAGCACATTAAAAAGCAACAATGAACCATCGTAGAAGAAATTGGTGCTTTCTCTCAAGTCTCCTCTTCCTTTGAGCGCATGGCGCACTCCTGAAGGTTGAAGCTTCACCCTTCCTCCTCCACCAATGCACTGTATGCCCAAGCATTAGCTTAACGTCTTCCTCTATATTGCATGGCGTAGTTGGGAAGGCTAAAGGAAACCTCCTCTTGTCTTTGACAAGTCAAACTGCACCCTCCTTAAAGTATCCTTCCTCGTTGAACACATAATGTAGTCATGAAGGTTGAACCTTTCACCTTCCATCCTTCCTAATGTGCTCATGAACCCTAAGCCTCCCTTTGACCCTCCCTTTAACTCTCCCTTCACCCTTGACTGATCAAAATGCACTTTTAGGATTTCCTCTCTTTTCTTTGGAGTGAATGGCACAACCTTGAAGCATGAAGCTTTCAACCTTGTCCCTTTAGCTTACCCCATTGTGTTGGACCAAGAAGAGATCTTCCTCATAGTCCATGGCATAGTAATAATGAACATTGGAGCCCTCCTAAGCCACTGAGGAGTTTGACTACACCCTCTTAATAAATCCTTCTTAATTTAACTCCCTCAGAGGCCTATCATTAACAGATCATTCCATGAGCTAGGTAGTGATAAAATATATGTTTTTGAATACTGATCTTGCCTCGTTATGAATGATTTTAATCGGTAGGAGTACCTTCCAAGTAATAACAAGGTGACACTCAAGAAAATATAGCAATGAAAAATCATGAAGAAACAAATGTAGAGAAGAAGCATTGAGAAAGCTATCATGGGAATAGGAAGCAAATCATGGATTGAGACAAAAAGTAGGCATCGCATGATGACTAAAAGGATTCTGATATTTATCAAAGACCCTTTGGAGGGTGAATATGAGCAACAAAGTGGATCTTTCATGAAGATGGAACATAAATAAGATCACTTATAAAAAATGTGAGATGAAACAGTAAGGAAGACAACTTGTGATTGCCACCTAATCAAGAAGACTATGTCATATTGTCAAGTTGTAATTTTTACAAGTCTCATCATAATGGTCAATATGTATCCATGTGTCATGCCACATCATCATATGGAATGTAATGATGTATTCTCAGGAAAAGGACAAAATTTAATGTGTGGAAGTCCAAGATTCATATGTGGAATATGAAAAGTCACTTAGTCATATATGGAAAACATATCTTTAGGTGATGTCCAAAATTCATCAGAAGTTCAAGAGTTATTTATAAGTCCAAAGGATACATTAGAAGTTGCAGAGTCATAAGGGTAATTCAAGAGTCATGGGGGTATGAAAGCCATTCCTTTGTTATAAAAACACCCTCATAACTAAAGAAAAAATGCTTTTTAGAGGCTTAATATTTGGAGAAATAATCTTGGCTTCTCTACTTGTCATAGGAAAGGAAACTATTTTTTGGAGAAGCATAAAGTGACTTAATGTTCCACTATTGGAACTAGTGTCTCATCATTGTAACTATGTACTTGGATCTTTCAGCTTATAATTGAAACTCGATGAGCCAACACATTTTCGTACATGTATTATGAATGTCTTAGGACTATTATTTGGATGTTTTCTATATATGTTTCGTTCACATGTACTAAGGAAATTGAACTATTTTGGTGGCTCTAGTACTTATCTTGTTGAAGGTGTGTTATATGTGGTTTAATGATCGTTTTGTCTAAGTGAAATATTTCTCTAGATAACTAACGGATATTTCATTCCTCATGTGTCTCTATTAGGTTATTACTATTATTTCCTTATAAAGTCTCATTTTTGTCTCCCCCCTCGTGAAAGTCTCCTTTTACACATTACAATAATTGTTTCATAGTGTCAAATTAGTTTCTAGTTCAAGAGTTATGTATATAATCTCTTATGTTATTAATTGAAACCAAGGTGGACCTTACGGTTATGGTGGTCGGGCTGGTACTTTGGATGAGATTGTTACTCCAAACGATGTGAGGTCTAATTGGTATTTTATATCAAGGATACCCCTTGTATGTTGGCAGCATCCAACACTATCAATATGTTTATAATTATAATATTAGTGTTTATAATATTAAGCTTTATAGAATCTTGAACCTAATATTGATGGGTAGGGATGACGGCAGCTAGGGTTTGAGCTCCCGTGACTCTTGCAGGCTCTGTCCCTCTGCCATTGCAGTCACGGCAGACCTGTTCTTACTGCTGTAGTCAGTAGCCAAGAGCGGCACTAGATCCTCATCCTTTTTTCAGTGGGTACGCACCGTATGGAACACCAGCCGGGGGGAGGCAGAGAACCTCCCCCGCAAAACGACAATGAAATGCCAGAGAACCAGGCAGACAAGGAAAACACAAACCAGAACGGTGACAAGGTGCGAGAAATTCACTCAGCAACCTGTAAACCAGTTGCAGCGATTCGACCACGAGTTGAACTGCCAGGACACCTCATTGAAGAAAGAATACAGTATATGACAGACCGTGCTCTCATAGGGAAGTTTATCGGGATGTGGCCAACTGAACGAGCACTGCGAAGCTAGATAAATGCGAAATGGCATCCCAAAGGGCACATTACCCTGTAGCTAGGTCCGAAAGGCTTTTTCACAGCTATCTTTAACTGCCTGGAGGATAGAAACAGGGTCATGGATGGAGGCCCCTACTTCTTCAACGCCACTGGACTATTTCTCAAAGGTTGGGTAGAGCGCTTCAACCCTGATACGGTAGATCTCAGCTGGGCTCCGGTCTGGATCCGCCTGTACTCTCTTCCCAACGAATTTTGGGGGGAAGAATATCTGAAAGTGATAGGCAACATGTTAGGTGACTTTGTTAAAGCAGTCGAAGAAACGAAGACAGGTACATACACCTCTTATGCCAGAATTTGTGTTTACATGGATCTCAACCAGCCTCTTCCAAATGCGGTAAATCTCTTTCACTTTGATAAGAACTGGTTACAAATGATTGATTATGAACATGTTCCCTTTCGTTGTCGGAGATGTCATGGCCTAGGGCACTTATTCAGGGACTGCCCTCTAAATCAGAAACCCTCCCCTGTTTCGGATCAGGAAGGCTCAGAAGGATCTGGATTCATCAAGGTAGCACGCCGCCGAAGGGCAAATAAGAAGCTCGCTTCGAAACCTAATGTAGCGCCATCCAGTCAGCCAAAGCCATCCACCAGCAACAAATTTGAAGCCCTAGCAAATCATTCTGAAACTCAAATGAATCAGTCAGAAACAGCACCTAAGAATGATGAAAATGGCAAAAAAGAAGAATCCACCAGGGTTCAATCAGATACTAAGGGCAAGGAAGCTTCAACCTCAACGGACCAAAGGGATAAACCAATGGAGAATCCATTATCAGGCATTGGCACAGAGGAAGAACCTATGGAAGATCAAGACTATTCTAACTTTATGGATGAAGAAACAGACTCAATAGACATAGGGGATCTGGATCTCCCGGGACTGGAACAGGCATGCACCACCAACAATTTTGATAATATTCCAGCAGGACAGTTAAAAAACTTGGAAGAAGTCTTATCAAGAGCTCAAAGGAAAAAATCTTTAGGAATCCAAACCGGCAGCCCTTGGGATCGGCGACTCATCGCCAAGGACATCAAAAAGCGAGGTAGGAAAACTATCCTCCAAAGAACAATCAAGGTAGGGCAAACCTTAGTGGATTCTGGCAGATACGCCAAGTTAACTAAGTACTTTAGTCCTGATATCAATCTTTCCCAATGAAGTTAATTTCCTAGAATATTAGAGGGCTTAACAGTCCCAGGAAAACCCGTTTACTCAAAAACATGATAAAGCAAGAAAGCCCTCAGGTTATCTTCTTGCAAGAAACAAAATGTGATACTACAATGTTGGACAAGCTAGCTAAGAAATTTTGGCCGGGAAGTCATAACACAACAGTTGATGCAAATGGAGCCTCAGGAGGAATTGCAATCATATGGGATTCGAGAGCTGTGGAGCTCACCAACTTCCATGCGCACAAGAGCTTTCTCCAAGCTACTTTTCACATCTTAGGAACAAATCAATATGGACTCCTAACTAATGTTTACTTTCCACAGGAAACTCGTCAAAAAGAAAGGATCCTCGACTCCATCTCGGCACTTAATCAAAACAGACCACTCCCTCTTTGGATTGTCAGTGGAGATTTTAACATGATCACAAGAATGGAAGAACGAAGAGGAGGCAAAGGCAGAAATTCTCAGGATGGAACACTCCTGCTAGACTTTATTCAAAATAACTGGCTCATTGATCTCCCTTTCAATAATGGCAATTTCACATGGAATAACAAACAATCCGGCAACCTACACATTGCTTCTCGGCTAGACAGATTTCTTCTCTCAGATAATGCCATTCATCTTGGAGGGGATTTTGCTGCCTCTATCTTGCCCTTCACTGGCTCAGATCACTGGCCCATTTCTCTCCAATGCTCTCGACCGGGGAACAATAATCGCAGACCTTTCCGCTTTGAAGCCTTCTGGCTATCCCATCCTGACTTCCATCACTTCATAAACACAGAATGGAATCGCTTTCATCCTCCTCCAGGGTCCAAAATGTTCCAATTTCAACAAAAACTCAAGCACCTCAAAGGTAAAATCAAATATTGGAATAGAACCACTTTTGGCAATATTCTTCACGGGAAGGCAAACATTGAACAGGAAATGAGGCAGCTACAGCAAAAAATCATCACTCAGGGCAGATCCAATGATCTTGCGGACCAGGGAAAAACCCTTGAAAAAGAGTTAATGGAAAAAGGAAAACAGGAAGAAATGTTATGGAAGCAAAATCAAGAATTCGGTGGCTCAAAGAGGGTGAGAAAAACACCAAATTCTTTCACAATACTACAATCCAATGCAGAATGCACAATAATATTACTCACATTCAAAATGAGCAGGGAGCTAAACTTGAAAAGCATGAAGAGATCGAGGCCGAACTTCTCAATCACTTCAAGCAGGTGCACAAAGAACCAAGCATTGACCGGTCCCAAGCTATTCAAAATATCACCAGCAAAATTCCCAAACTCATATCTGATCAACACAATCAAATGCTTCTCAAACGAATCGATCTTCAGGAAGTGGAATCTACAGTTAAGCAACTAAAAGTAGGCAAAGCTCCAGGTCTGGATGGCTTCACTTACAATTTTTTCCACCATTTCTGGGATCTCATAAAGAATGAAGTCTGGCAGGTAGTGGAAGAATCGCGCTCACTTCGATGGATGTTTCCAGGCATAAATGCCACCTTCCTAGCTCTGATTCCTAAGGTAGAGAAGCCTTGCAAACCAGACAAATTCAGACCAATTGCTCTCTGCGACATCATTTTTAAAATCATCTCCAAAATCATAGCCACAAGACTAAAGCTTTTGTTACCTCTGATCATCTCGCCGGAACAATCTGGCTACGTGGAAGGGAGACAGATTACGGATGGTATCATCCTCACGCATGAAATCATCCACTCCCTGAAGACCTCCAAAAAGCCAGGTATGCTTCTCAAACTCGACCTCTCAAAAGCTTTTGATAGCCTCAGTTGGAATTACATGGAAAAGATCTTACTGGCGTTTGGTTTCAATACTTCATGGGTTCGCTAGATTATGAGCCTCCTCACATCCTCCTTCTTCTCGGTTCTAATCAATGGCATCCCCTCTGAAACCTTTCATCCATCCCGAGGCATCAGGCAAGGGGACCCCCTATCCCCTTTCCTTTTTATCATAGTGGCGGAAGGTCTAGGGCGAAGCATCAAGCATGCTCAACAAACACATTGCCTCAAAGGTCTTGCAGTCCACAACACCCCTGTAGCTACTCACCAGCAATTTGTAGATGACACCATGCTCTATGGGCAGCCTTCTGTCCAAGAGGCTAGGCAGCTCAAATCCCTCTTAGCTGACTTCTCAAAAGCCTCTGGGGCAACTATCAATCAATCCAAGTCTCAAATCTTCTTTTTTCACACACCCTCTGCTATTCAATCTGCCATTCTTCGAATCCTCAAATTTTCCTCTGCCAAGCTACCATCCACGTATCTGGGAGCCCCCCTCATTGCCTCCAGCTTGAAGCATTCAGCCTGGAAATCTCTCTTAGAAAAGCTGGAAGCCAGACTGTCCTCGTGGACCCACAGATCCCTTAATATGGCTAGCCGTCTAGTCCTGATCAAAGCTATCCTTCAGGCCATGCCCCTCTACTTTTTCTCCATCCTTTCGGCCCCTAAATGGGTCCTCAAAGAGCTCAAAACCATCCAAAGAGCCTTCCTCTGGGGTAGTAAGGGGCTTCACCGTAAATGGGCTTTAGTCAAATGGGAGACTGCATGTCTTCCCAAAAAAGGAGGTGGCATCGGATTGCGAGATCCCACTCACAGCAATGCGGTCATGGGAGCTCGTATCTGGTGGAGATGGCTCTCGAGCTCTCCCACCCCTTGGACCACCTTATGGACAGCCAAATATGTGGGAAATTGTCCCAGAGAGGAGCTTGTCAGAATATTTGAGCTGAGAAATGGCTCAATTATTTGGAACTCGACAAAAATCCACAGGAACCTTATCCAACAACATAGTTTTTGGGAGGTTAAAAGCGGGGACCAAGCTCATTTTTGGGACGACTCATGGCAACAGTTGCCCAAACTAAGAGACCTCTTCCCGAATATTGTGCATGGGGAACTGGACCTCCATCCCCCCACCACGGTTGGAAATCTCTGGAGTACCACGGCTCAACATGACATCAGAAAATGGCACAAAGCCTCTCAGATCATAGCTAATGGAACAGAACAAGAACAGCAAAATCTGGACACATAATTAGAAAAAAGGAAAATACAATGCTCAGAAGGAAAAGATATTCTCAGATGGGGTTACGAAGAAAAAGGAGCATACTCCACAAAAGAGGCTTACAATCTTCTAATTAAAGATCACTCCAGGCCCGACAAGATATGGAGCAAGATATGGGATTCCTCCATTTGGCCGAAAATATCCACCTTTCTCTGGCTCCTCTGCCACAAAAGGGTTCTAACTCGGGATAACCTGAGGAAAAGAAATTTCATTGGCCCCTCCATATGCTTCAATTGCAAAAAAGAAGAAGAGACCATTGAACACCTCTGGTATCACTGCCCATTAGCGTATAAAATCTGGCAAAAAATTCAATTTCGTTGTCAGAAAGAGACAGGTGCGAATGGAGACATAACAGCTACTATAAGCAATTGGGACCCTCACCCTTATCAAAGCAAGATTCTCAATTACATATGGAAGCTCATCCCTGGCTTC
>APFE031679986.1:41109-84912 GCA_000404065.3 Pinus taeda | reverse complement strand
GGGATTTTGCTGCCTCTATCTTGCCCTTCACTGGCTCAGATCATTGGCCCATTTCTCTCCACTGGTCTCGACTGGGGAACAATACTCGCAGACCTTTCCGCTTTGAAGCCTTCTGGCTGTCCCATCCTGACTTCCATCACTTCATAAGCACAGAATGGAATCGCTTTCATCCTCCTCCAGGGTCCAAAATGTTCCAATTTCAACAAAAACTCAAGCACCTCAAAGGTAAAATCAAATATTGGAATAGAACCACTTTTGGAAATATTCTTCACGGGAAGGCAAACATTGAACAGGAAATGAGGCAGCTGCAACAAAAAATCATCACTCAGGGCAGATCCAATGATCTTGCGGACCAGGAAAAAACCCTTGAAAAAGAGTTAATGGAAAAAGAAAGACAGGAAGAAATGTTATGGAAGCAAAAATCAAGAATTCGGTGGCTCAAAGAGGGTGAGAAAAACACCAAATTCTTTCACAATACTACAATCCAACGCAGAATGCACAATAATATTACTCACATTCAAAATGAGCAGGGAGTTAAACTTGAAAAGCACGAAGAGATCGAGGCCGAACTTCTCAATCGCTTCAAGCAGGTGCACAAAGAACCAAGCATTGACCGGTCCCAAGCTATTCAAAATATCACCAGCAAAATTCCCAAACTCATATCTGATCATCACAATCAAATACTTCTCAAAGCAATCGATCTTCAGGAAGTGGAATCTACAGTTAAGCAACTAAAAGCAGGCAAAGCTCCAGGTCCGGATGGCTTCACTTCCAATTTTTTCCACCATTTCTGGGATCTCATAAAGAATGAAGTCTGGTAGGTAGTGGAAGAATCGCACTCACTTCGATGGATGTTTCCAGGTATAAATGCCACCTTCCTAGCTCTGATTCCTAAGGTAGAGAAGCCTTGGAAACCGGACAAATTCAGACCAATTGCTCTCTGCAACATCATTTATAAAATCATCTCCAAAATCATAGCCATAAGACTAAAGCTTCTGCTACCTCTGATCATCTCGCCGGAACAATCTGGCTACGTGGAAGGGAGACAGATTACGGATGGTATCATCCTCACGCATGAAATCATCCACTCCCTGAAGACCTCCAAAAAGCCAGGTATGCTTCTCAAACTAGACCTCTCAAAAGCTTTTGATAGCCTCAGTTGGAATTACATGGAAAAAATCTTACTGGCGTTTGGTTTCAATAATTCATGGGTTCACTGGATTATGAGCCTCCTCACATCCTCCTTCTTTTCGGTTCTAATCAATGGTATCCCCTCTGAAACCTTTCATCCATCCCGAGGCATCAGGCAAGGGGACCCCCTATCCCCTTTCCTTTTTATCATAGCGGCGAAAGGTCTAGGGCGAAGCATCAAGCATGCTCAACAAACGCATTGCCTCAAAGGTCTTGCAGTCCACAACACCCCTGCAGCTACTCACCAGCAATTTGTAGATGACACCATGCTCTATGGGCACCCTTCTATCCAAGAGGCTAGGCAGCTCAAATCCCTCTTAGTTGACTTCTCAGAAGCCTCTGGGGCAACTATCAATCAGTCCAAGTCTCAAATCTTCTTTTTTCACACACCCTCTGCTATTCAATCTGCCATTCTTCGAATCCTCAAATTTTCCTCTGCCAAGCTTCCATCCACGTATCTAGGAGACCCCCTCATTGCCTCCATCTTGAAGCATTCAGCCTGGAAATCTCTCTTAGAAAAGCTGGAAGCCAGACTGTCCTCGTGGACCCATAGATCCCTTAATATGGCTAGCCGTCTAGTCCTGATCAAAGCTATCCTTCAGGCCATGCCCCTCTACCTTTTCTCCATCCTTTCGGCCCCTAAATGGGTCCTCAAAGAGCTCAAAACCATCCAAAGAGCCTTCCTCTGGGGTAGTAAGGGGCTTCACCGTAAATGGGCTTTAGTCAAATGGGAGACAACATGTCTTCCCAAAAAAGGAGGTGGCATTGGACTGCGAGATCCCACTCACAGCAATGCAGTCATGGGAGCTCGTATCTAGTGGAGATGGCTCTCGGGCTCTCCCACCCCTTGGACCACCTTATGGACAGCCAAATATGTGGGAAATTGTCCCAGAGAGGAGCTTGTCAGAATATCTGAGCTGAGCAATGGCTCAATTATTTGGAACTCGGCAAAAATCCACAGGAACCTTATCCAGCAGCATAGTTTTTGGGAGGTTAAAAGCGGGGACCAAGCTCGTTTTTGGGACGACTCATGGCAACAGTTGCCCAAACTAAGAGACCTCTTCCCGAATATTGCGCCTGGGAACTGGACCTCCACCCCCCCACCACGGTTGGAAATCTCTGGAGTACCACGGCTCAACATGACATCAGAACATGGCACAAAGCCTCTCAGATCATAGCTAATGGAATGGAACAAGAACAGCAAAATCTGGACACAGAACTAGAAAAAAGGAAAATACGACGCTCAGAAGGAAAATATATTCTCAGATGGGGTTACGAAGAAAAAGGAGCATACTCCACAAAAGAGGCTTACAATCTTCTAATTAAAGATCACTCCAGGCCCGACAAGATATGGAACAAGATATGGGATTCCTCCATTTGGCCGAAAATCTCCACCTTTCTCTGGCTCCTCTGCCACAAAAGGGTTCTAACTTGGGATAACCTGAGGAAAAGAAATTTCATTGGCCCCTCCATATGCTTCAATTGCAAAAAAGAAGAAGAGACCATTAAACACCTCTGGTATCACTGCCCATTAGCGTATAAAATTTGGCAAAAAATTCAATTTCGTTGTCAGAAAGAGACAGGTGCAAATGGAGACATAACGGCTACTATAAGCAATTGGGACCCTCACCCTTATCAAAGCAAGATTCTCAATTACATATGGAAGCTCATCCCTGGCTTCGTAACTTGGACCATCTGGAAAGAGAGAAATGGCAGAATATTCAAAAACCAATTCAAATCCCTGGATGAGTTATGGTTAACCATAAAAAACAATATTGAAGAAACCATCTCCCTAAAAACGTGGTACCAAGATGATCTCCCCACTCTCCCTCAGGAACAATCAATCTGGAACAACTGGGAATTCCATAGAAAGCAAGATCAGATAGTCAAAGGAACTAGGCCCCCTAACGGTTCACCTCCAGGGAAGTGGTCCTCTCCCCCAAAAGATATGTATAAATTCAATTTTGACGGGGCTTCCAAGGGAAATCCTGGGCACTCAGGATTCGAAGGATTAATCAGTGATCACAAATGGAACAGTATCATAATCTTCTTGGGTTATCATGGTTGGGATACCAACAATTCGGCTGAATTAGAAGGTCTCTGGCAAGGACTCCTAATTGCACAAGAAAGGCACCTTTTCCCAATCATTGTGGAGGGAGATTCTCAAATCCTTATTCATATGGCTACGAAGATTCTCCAGGGTTCCCCCTCCTCCAAAGTCTGCAACAGTTGGAGACTGGCTCAAAGACTAATGCATATGGAGAGGTGGATCAATAGCAACAGAGCGATCTCTTTCACTCACATCAGAAGAGATGGGAACAAAGTTGCGGACCTTCTTGCCAATGTGGGGGTGGATTGTGGTCGACCTCTTCTGACTGGAGATCCTGCAACAATCCTTCTGGATTCCCAATTGATCGATTTCAACAATCAGGTGCAAAAGGAGAAACTTGAGCCTGCAGAAGCGCTCCCGGATCCGGGTGATCTTCCTGCCTTAAATGGCATTCATGCAGAGTTAATTCCCACAGTGCCGCCACCTGCTCTGCAGCGTGGAGCCCCAGGCTTCGAATGGAGGCGGGAGGAATGTTTTAATGGACAAGGGATGGTGCAGGACAGCGCCATTGATGGAGGCCGAAGCCCAACGTAGCCTGCGGAGTGTTATTTACCTGGAGACACCCGGTGATCATTCCACTATGCAGTTGGTTAAGGATTATCCTGTTCGGTTCGTTCTGAGAACTGAGCGTGAAGCCGAGAGGGAGTCTAGCCTCAGAGGAGAAATTCGAGCTGGTTTTGGCTCGAATTTGCAACCCTTTCACTCTACCTGCGTTCTGCGCTCTGGAACTCCTTCGCTGGTCTGGGGTAAGTGGTCCATTCGCTGTTGTATTCGTTATTAATGGCTCTGTCTCTCGGTTTCGAGTTTCTATTGTGTTTTGTTCTGCTTTTCAATTCGGTTTGGTGCCCTCGGTTTCTCTGAGGCATAATTCTGGGTTCTGCACTGGTTCGGTTAAGGTTTCAGTAATAGTCAGCACCATGAAACGACCAGGGAAACGTTCTCGCTCCGGGGAAAGACCTGGTAGCAGTAAACGTCCCTCCGCTCGCCCTTAGCCCACCCCGCTGCTCACTACCATTAACCTTACTTCCTCCCCCGAGGACCCTCCTGCCAGCAATCCCACTCGCTATCTGATTCCAAACAGTGCCTTTCAATCCACTCATTTTAAATTTCAAAGCAATCTGAACCGCCCTCTGATTTCAGCCCAGATAACCATCCTAATGTCTGAGGAAATTAACTAGGTGCCTCCTATCTCCTGCATTGACCCTAATTCCTCCCACAGCAGTGAGCCTTCTTCTGCCAAAATTGCCATGGCTGCCAAGAGGGAAGTTGAACCAGTTATCCAGGTTGATTCGCCTCCCCTAATTCCTCCCCTGGTTGACTGTGTCAATCTGATTTTGGATCCCGACGCTGGCACCACCGACAGGACACAGGAGGGCAACGTGTTGGATGAAAAAGAAGTGCTCAGCCAGGACGACGCGTGTTGTCAGGTCGAGGAGACGCAAGGGGAAGAGGAAAAATGAACAAGTGGTTCTTGAGGTCGCTCTTTTTGGTTCTTGGGAGGCTGCTTTGGAAGCATTGCCCAGTTTTGAGTTTCTACTTGCCGTGGCGTATGTTCGGGTCTCGGTCCAGGGTTCTTAGCTCTGGTCATATGCTTATCTTCAGTTCTTTCTCTCTCAGTATGTTTGTAACGCCAATTGATTTGGCTGTTAGTTTTGTTGAATTGGTTGTTAGTTTTGGTGAGATTCCCCAGCTCTTCTGTAATGGGGAAATTTTGTAAAGTATTCGAAGTGCGGGCTCCTGCAGCCGCCCCCTCATGTAATATTATCATGTTTACCAGTTAATAGAAATAGCTTTTACCAAGAAAAAAAAAAAATATTAAGCTTTATAATGATAGATTTTATAATATTAATCCTATGGTTTACTTTTTTCCTAAAGAAATATCTAGACATATCCACCCAAAGGGGTCACATGTCATTAGCTTATTGGTAAATCCTAACCCCAAGGGCGTCGAGGAGAATTGACCGCCTAGCCTCCCATTAGCGAGGTTCTTTAGTGACAGGAACTCAACCAAATGAGCTAATGCTTAGGGCTAATCCTATAGTTTATTATCCCTTGGATTTATAATATTAATTCTAGGATTTATAATCCCTTGGGTTTAAAATATTAATTCTAGGGTTTAATATTATTTCTTTAGGTTTATAAACCCTTTAGTTTATAATATTAATCCCTTGGATTTATACTATGAAAAATCGCTTGGTTTTATTAACCCCTCAAGCTTATAATATTATTAATCAGTTGGGTTTATAATATTAATAATCTCTTGGGTTTTGAATTTTCATCCATTGGGTTTATTAATCCTTTGAGTTTATAATATTAAAAATCCCTTGGGTTTATGATATTAATCACATGCGTTTATAATATTAATCTCTTGGGTTTGTTAATCCATTGGATTTATAATATTAATCCCTTGGGTTTAATATTATTCCCTTGGGTTTATAATATTAATCTGTTGGGTTTATTAATCTCTTTGGTTTACAACATTAATTCCTCTAGTTTATTAATCCCTTGAGTTTATAATATCAATAATCCCTTGTGTTTATTAATCCCTTGAGATTATAATATTATTAATCATTTGTGTTTATAATATGAATAATCTTATGGGTTTGTAATATTAATCCCTAATATGTATAATAATATGTTAGGGTGTATAATCTTAGGGTTTTAGATATTAATCTTAGGGATTATAATATTAATCCCTTAGGTTTATAATCCCTTTGGTTTATAACACTAATTCCTTGGGTTTATTAATCCCTTCAATTTATAATATTTTTTTCTAAGTTCGACTTGTGAGACATGCCTAGGGGGATTGAACCTTCCATCACTTGGATAAACAAGGGCTTGAAAATGTTTTTTGCCAATTGTGCTATCACCCACAAACCCCTTGGGTTTATAGTATTAACCTCAATGGCTTATGATATTAATTCCTTGGGTTTATTAGTCAATTTGGTTTATAATATTAATCTCTTGGGTTTAATATTATTCCCTTGGGTTTATAATCCCTTCGATTTATAATATTAATCTTAAAGGTATACAATAGCAATCCCTTGGGTTTATTCATCCCTTGAGTTGTTTATTAATCCCCTGGATATAAAATATTAATCCCTTGGCTTTATAATATTAACCCCTTGGATTGCATATTATTTTCTTGGGTTTATAATATTAATAATCCATTGGTTTTATAATATTATTCTCTTGGGTTTGTAATATCTTGGGTTTATAATATTAATCTCAAAAAATCATAATATTAATCCCTTAGGTTTATATTGTTAATAATCCCTTGGGTTTATAATATTAATCCCTTGGATTGATAATATTAATAATCCCTTGGTTTTTAACATTAATTCCTCAAAGATATTAATCCTTTATGTTTAATATTATTCCCTTAGATTTATAATACATTAGATTTATTATATTCTTGATAATATAAAAAATATTATCATATTATTACAATATAATAAAAATTAAGCCCCAAGAGTTAGCTCAATCGGTCAAATCAAGTGCATCGCCAATGGGAGGTCACAGGGTCGAATCCCGAAAGCTCTTGGGGTATAGGTCAGTAATAGGCCGAGGTTGTTGATGCCCTTCGGTTGGCGTCCACTCAGTTATAAAACCCCTGACGTAAGCAGCTACCCACATGACCAGGGTATCCGTGAACCAACAAGTGAAAAATATATATAAAAATTATTATAATTATTATAAAAATACTACTTACTACTATTACTATTATTATTCAAATATATCATTTTATTTTAATAATGTTTTTAATTAAAAATTATTTATTTTAATTTTTAATATAAAAATTTAAACCAAACCTAATATAATAATTATATCTAGCTAAACACAAACCTTAAACTTACATAAACATACTAAATGTCAAGACATAAAACATCATATATTAGTGTAATATTAAGTAATAGCCGTAAAAACCTTGTTATTTAATTTATATCTTTAATAGAAAAAGATAAACCAAACTTAATTTAATAATTATATCAACTCAACCTAAACCTTAAACTTACATTGACTAAATCTAACTCAACACAAACCTTAAACTTACATTGACCTACTAAATGTCCAAACAAAAAACATCATGTATGAATCGAATGCTAAGTAATGTCCATACAAAAAGAATTAACCACCTTGTAACTTCTGTTTGTGTTTTTTGCTTTTGTTTGTTTGTCTAATTTTTTTTAATATAAAAAACTTTCAATATAATTAAATCTATCAGTTTTATAGTATATAAAAAAGAGATAACACAAATAATTATAGTTATCAGTTTTATAATATATAAAAAAAGTGAGATAACACAAAAGTTTGGCCATTTAAAAAAAAACCACAAGAGTATCCATGATAAATATTGTAAGATTGATTTTCATAAGATGTAATCATAATCATAATTTTAGATGTATAATTTTTTTTAAATATAAATAAATGTAAATTTATTTTTAATTTTAGATTTATCATGTTTTGAAATTGAAAGGTGAAATTTAAGTAATTGAGTTATTTTGACATTTAAAAAAAAAATTGTCAATTTAGTTAAAGATTTGTATTTTTTTACATATATATAATTAAATGGCAAAAAATTTACCAATTTTAATAGTAAATTACATGTTTTTTTAATTAAATATTAGCTTACATTTTATACTTGTGAATTTCAAATTAGAATACTTGTCTATAATACTATATAGGAAAAATATTAAATCCTTATAAAATACCCGGATCTCAAAGAATGATAAGGGATTTGTTCTCTTTGTACTCATGATATATCTAAAGTTAATATGTATCTACATTAGTTCTTGCTATATCATAAATTAAAATAAAGATCTATCATGCACCCAAAATGATAATTCAAGTAGAGATCTTAAGTGTAGATCGACAGTGTACCAAGAGTAATAAATCTCTCCAAATAAAAACATTATTAAATTGAAAATTTTGACAAAGTACTTACACTTAAAGAGATTAGATACATTTCAATACTATTGGCATTAATGGAGAAAGATAAATTTAGATTATTGTTATGGTGATGATAGGATTGAGATTCTAATCTTAGATCTCAGATCCTACTATTTAGAGAGTGGTTAAAACCACCCTGATTGTGTGAAATCCTATATGTACTAGGTTGTTGAATACAGTGTGTATTGTGTGTAGTGCTTGGGCACTCTCTAGGTATCTCACCTGGAGAGCCATTTCATTAATATATTCGATTTTTTAACATGGTATCAGAGCTGCAGGAAAGAGAGGCCTGTACGCTGAGTTGAGGGACGATACATCGTCACTGGGAAGCTGAAGAGTAAATACGACGAGTCATTGGGAAGCGGAAGAGTAATCGCGACAATACTCTAGCGACCTTCATCCAACTTTTATTTTCCGTAGCTTCGTAGGATTTTGATGTACCTCTGCGACGATTGTCGTAGGAATCAAGTGCATCTCTACGACACTTCGTGGATGCACATCGTATTTGCTTGTAGGAGCTCCTGGTGATCCGCACTAGTGAGCTCCTCTTGTGTTGTTTGCCAATTCATGTCTTCCATGTGCAACTGTTGACATGGTACTCACTGGTCAACCCAATTGTGTTGAACACCTAATGGTGAGGTTGCGAACCTGGAGTGACTGTCTAGATCATGTTGTGATTGTGGTGTGGTGCAGCGGAACAGTCTGAGCCTTTGTGTCATTGTTGGTATTTGACCGCACCAGTTATCAACATTTCTATATTTTTAGATATTTTTTATTCTGATGATGATGATGATTTTCTCATGTGGCCATTTGGAAGCATCAGCATGGGCAGTATGTTCGAGTCAAAAGAAATTTCAGAAAAATGTGGTTCTGTTGATGACCACGAGAATCACGAGGTACAATCTATTGTGCAAGATTCACGAGTTGATCTCAGGAAGGGTGTGAAGAGGAACAAAGTGTTGAAGATCAATTGGACGAGCCACAAGATGTTGATTGCAAAGATGTAGTAGAATAAGATAAAGCTAGAGAGAATTTAAATTGTGATGATCTCATTAATATTTCTGTGTGTGCAGACATTAAATCAATGCATGATGAAGACATCATAGCTGACATTCAGATGGTTGACACCAGAAATAGTGAGAGAGAAAATTCTCCTATCCAACATGTCATAATTTTGAGAAAGGTGAGAATTATAATTAAAGCTTTCCATCACTTGGGAAAAAATGAGGTGAAGATACATCACTATCTCATGGCGAGGAAAGTGAAGATGAAACTTCGATTCAAAATGAACAAGTATGGACTCTCAAGCAAGAATACTAAGATGAAAACTCTGTTACCAAGTTATTTTTATGTCTTTTACCATTGTAAGGCTAGCTGAGACTAGACTAGCAGGCATATGTTATTGTTCAATACCCTTTCTCCATTAAGCGGGAGTGTTGGAATTGATGGAGAAAGATAAATTTAGATTATTGTTATGGTGATGACAGGATTGAGATTCTAATCTTAGATCTCAAATCCTACTATTTAGCGAGTGGTTGAAACCACTCTAGTTGTGTGAAAGCCTATGTGTACTAGGCTGTTGAATACAATGTGTATTGTGTGTAGTGCTTGGGCACTCTCCAGATATCTCACCTAAAGAGACATTTCATTAATATAATTGATTTTTTGTCAAATACATAATATATTGAGAATTATAATAACATGTAATTACTCACAATATCAAAACATAATTATATTTATATTTTATTTTATCTTACACTATATCATTAAAAATTAATAAACCAAACCTTCACATACTAAATTTTTTTTTCCATTTTAAAGGTTTTCACTTTGAAAAATGTGATCCATCCTTCACTTACAGTGGTGAATCAAAAATTGATGTAATATATATATTCTCAACTCCCGGGACAAAAGGAACTACTCATCTCCCTACAACGTAACAAGAATTGCTATATATATATATATATATGTTTGTGAGCGCTCCAAATTAAAGATGAAAAAATTTACACATATCCCACTTAGCAACATAATAATGTAATATTTTAATATATATCTATATATTGATATTGATATTTGAGATTAAAATCTTTTAGGATTGAAATAATAAATTATTAATTAATTTTTTTAAATGTTATATAATATTTATATTAATAGTTAATAATTTCTTTTTCTAATAAAACATTTTCATAGATTTTTTAACATTTTCATATTATATAAATTAATGTGGATATTTTTTATATAAAATAGAATTTTATCTATTTCATAAATTTTAAAAACAATCATTAAAAAAACAAAAAAATAATAAAAAATAGAAATAGGGAAACTGAATTGCTTGAAAATATAATTCCATAGAGCTTAAATATGAATCTACAAAACTAGACAGTAGATGCACTTGATCTATAAAATTTACAAAGTGTGCTCACTAGTGTCCTCCCTATCCAAATGAACCACCCCTATCAGCGTGACCTGTCACAACCATGCTAAGCCTACGACTCCACAAAGAATGTATAGCAATCAAAGGACAATTTTTCTTTGCCAAGTCATCCTGTTGCTGCTCGATCTACTACTTTTATTTCTCCCTCACAAGTACAACATAGGTGATGAAATCCTTGGTATGATGATACAGTTCCATGATTAAAATAAATGGTATTCGTCATGCCATTGGAACATTAGAATAGAACTCATTTCTCCTGAGTCCCCCTTCAGCTGGTCTACTCTCTCATCCTTTGTAAGAGCATATGGAGACATGTCTACAAAGGGAATGACAAGCTCCTTAATGCAAGCTCAAGGATATAACTTAGGTTTATAGTCACCAAATTATCAAATGGGGGCCATTTTCCAATTTATAAACGAAATTTCATATTTTTTAACCACAACTTTTTAAATTGCATACTAACAAGCTAACTTTCTCTTTTCTCAGTCATGATGATCACATGGAAATTCTACATTATCCAAATTGTTAGAGCATATAACTCTTATTTGTCTCAGGTTCAACAAAGTGTTTGTTCTAATTTGTACGAGGTTGTTAGAACTAGTTAGCTATGAGATACTTCCTGAACAAGATAATTCCTACTTTAGTGTGTCGTTGAAAGATTTGCTTAACTATTTTATTATCGAATGAAAATAGTTTCTATATCTTAAAAAATTATTTATATACTTATTTGTAACATTATTTTAATTAATAACTTTAATTTAATTAATGTAAGTGTATCTTTTGAATTTCAAATTTTTCTTAGAGCGTGAGGCCTAACGTTCTGTAACATTATTAATTTGATGTTCTGTAACATTATTTTAATTAATGTGATTAATGTAAGTGTGTCCTCTGAATTTCTAATTTGTCTTAGCGTGTGAGTGAGCATAACTCTCTAAAGGAGGGCCCAAACACACGATAATATTAAATAATGTTTGCTTTCAAATATTTATTTGTCCATCGGATGCACTGTTAATGTGAAAGGAGTTGCCTGTCCATGCTGATTGTAACAAAGAAAAACTCTCTGTTTGGACATCTTGTACGCTAATCACAGCTGCGTGCTAGAACTACATGACTTGGTTGTTGCTTTCAAGGTATATGTTGGGTGAAGGTAGAGCCACCCATTTGAATCACCGCCTCCAAGGAAAGTGAATCACATGGATTTTAAATCAAAGAAGAGAAGCACATGAAGGAATGAGCATGTGTCATGGAGTTCATGCGTAGGTGATGCACTCCATGCCACTTTGGGAAGATTGAGTAGTGAGATTGTTTTGTCGAAGATCAATTGTAGCTACAAAAGCGATATTGTTTAATGAAAGATAATTGTAGCTACAAAACAGATATTGTTGGATGAAAGAGAAAACAATTGTAGATCTGAAGGTTTGACAAAAAATGAGAGAAAACGTAGAGTAAAGAATTTTTTTCTCAATATTTTGACTCAGTTAAATAATATTGCATTGGAGACATCAACATTAAATGATTGTAGTGAGACTCAACTAAACTGGATTAACTGAACTATGGCACTTGGATGGACGTTTTGACACCTAACAGGTGGTTGAGATTTAATTCTCCAACACTCCCTCTTAATTAGAACCACATAAAAATTTAATTAAGATGCCTGCTGGTCTATGTCTCAGCTAGGCTTACAATTAAAAAAAGTTGACTTCAACTATATTTACTTTTCTTCTTCTCTTCTTGGAGATCCTATAGCCTCTAAATTGTTTGAGCATTTTCTTCTTGTTCCATTCTTCAAACCTTAGTTTCTTTATTTTTTGGTGTAGGTCTTCCATTGTTCTAGTATGTCTAAGAATGTCTTTGAATTTTTCAAAAATCAGCTCTATGTGGATTGTTGCCACACTTTTTCTTCTGTAGTGCGCTTTTCATAATCAATCTACTGCAACATAAGACCATAATACAATTCCATCTCTTCACGACTCCAATACCAGAAAATTACATTAATTTGTTCATCGTCAAAGTTGTCTTCAAGGTTCATTTCTCCAACTTCTATGCAGACTCTATCTAGACATGGTGTTGCAAGTCATGCGTCAACGAAATTTAACTCTTCTTCATAATTGTTTTGTGTACCTGCACATTTGAAATCAATGGTAAGTGTAAAAACATCTGCAAAACCACATTGGTTCTGTTCCATCTGGTCCGCAATGAGAGCTTTCTCCTATTGCGCTTCCTTCTCTGCCTTTGCTTCTGTCTTCGTTTTCTCTTTATGGCTTCCTTCTTTGCCATTGCCTCTATCTTTGTCTTTTTCTTTGTCCCTTGCACTTTTGTACTAACATATGATTCTTCAAACATGTTGTCTTCCACTTTGTTTTCAGTCCTAAGTGGGTTTCTCGCCAAATAACATCATGTTGATATGATGTTTTTGTTGCATCATTCACAACCATTCATCTTTAGCGAAAAATTCTTCATCAAAATTTACATGAGAAATATTAATTGTTGGATTCACTATAACATTGATTGATCCAATAATAACTTCATTGTCATAAGCAAGCTCTATTGTGGGATTCACGAGCATCTATGTGCTCCTTCTTATCTTCTTCTGCAAAGTCTTCATAGAAATCATCCACTTGTGGTTGAGCATAGTGGGATTCAACAAAATTTTCATCTTGCTGTAGATCTGCTAATATAGACCCACCTTCATCTTCAACTTCAATGCCCCCCTTACACCAAAACTGCTCTCAATGGTATTCTAGGCATCCTTGCCTGTCTCGGCATCTGAAATGAGGGGAAAAATGGAATTATTCTGCCTTTTCACCTCCAAATCTAAAAATATCAAAAACATCTTAGATTGTTGTTTTAGCCTTTTCGACCTCTTGGCTTTTCCTATTTGGTGAGTGTTGGCTCACTACAACTCAACAAGCCAATAAAACTACAAACACAATAATTTCACTTCTATCGTAACTTCTCTACTACTTAACTTCCACAAAATCGATAAATCTACCAATATTTTACAAAAAGATTCTTTCAAAAAACTTTGAAAGACCCCTTTTCTAAATTACAATGCCCACAACCAATTTGAACAATACCCCTTACCTATAACAAACAAATGTGATTATTGATTGTTTAAAGAAATCTGTGTTGTTTAAAAAATAACAATAAACCAGGCCCTTTTTAAAAAACATGGCATTTAAAAAATACTCTCAAAGCCCTCTTTTTTTTGTTACATCACACAATACTCTAAAAGTCCTTTTTGTTTTAAATAAAGGCTTTTAAAATTGAGCCTTTTTACGGAAAGCATACATTTGATGCTTCTTTTAATTACATATACCCTTTACAAAGATAGAAAAGTACTTGTTCAAAAAATTTGAATGAACCTTTTTGTGAATAAAAAACCTTCATACAAAACCTTCCCATTGAAAGTCGTGCTACTTCTCGTTTGACTTTTTCACATAAAACGAGTTAACAAATAATGAAAAAAGCGTGGAGGCTGCCTTAATTCGTTTGAAAAAGTCAACTTACGGTTTGAAAAAACGCTCTTCCTTTTTTAAAACAACGAATCCTCATTTACGCATCTCGTTGGGTTTTTCTGCGGAGTTTTGCACATTCCTTCACCTCACAAGGTGCAGAGAATTTAAACTTTCTATAATTTTCTAAGTTTGCAACTTTTTTCGCAGTTTTTTTAGATGAGATGCGAAACTGACGTAGTTATTTTTCTTGGTAGATGCGTAATTGACATACTTTCTCTTGTTCACAAGTGTGGAATTCAAGCTACTTTCACACTTTCTCTTTGGTTTTTAACACTTTTTTTGTGATCCCAAAAAAAATTGATGGGTTGTTTTGCTCTCAAAGAGTCTTACACAACCTATACTCTGATATCATGACAAATAATGGAGAGAAAATATAGAGCAAAGAATTTCTCTTATCAATATTACAAATCAATTAAATAAAATTAATTAGAAACATTAACATTAAATAATTATAGTAAGACTGAACTAAATTGGACTAACTAAAACTAAACTAAGAGACTTGAATGGTTTTGACACCTAATGATTAGAATTAAACTTTAAAAACAAAAAATATAATCTTCCTTCCCTAAAGTGGCCATGGTACTCGGCTGCTTGCTGGACCAAGATGATACCGGCTATGAATGCATTTTCCACTTTGATATGAATCTTATCACAAATGATGACTTTCGTGAGTTTATTGACAAGATACCAAGAGACTGTTTCTTTACAATAGTTTCACATTCATGTCATAGTAGAGGCCTAACTGAGAGGTATACGTACTGAAAAATGGGAATGAGAAGCCTGAGGTAAGAAACAAGGTAGATTTGGCATCAAAGACCTTTTATCTGAGAGGGCCCATGATGCCTTTGAGTCTAAAGGTATTTATTTACCTTAGCGTCATGAACACATGCGCAACCATGAATTTAATGAAGGAGAAATAGAGGATAGAGAATACCATGGAAACGACGAGTTAAAAATTTATCTCTTCCTCGGTATACATTGATATAAATTTTGAATGATAAAACTCGTTGACATGACATTGATGTTGGGAAAATCTGGCCAACTCTCGATTTGACATGATAATGAAGGTAGGCTCCTTGGAAACATTGGAAATTTGGCTCGACAATTTCTAAAGAAAAAGTTGGATGGATTTGAAGAGCATGGATCTGGAGTTAAAATTAAGCAAGTATATTAAGTTTGATTGCATTTCTTTCCGTGATTAAGTTTTAAGTTTATGGTTAAGTACATATATATATTGATTGAGGTTAGCTAACTCAACATGATTTCATTTTTAGAATTAACTGCTTTAACAGGTAACAAGAAACATAGATAAAGATTGGCCGTAACCACTAGACACTAAAATGAATGATGGAGTACAAAAATTAGAACACTGGACAGTAAAATGAATGGTGGAATACAAAACTAAATGAATAGATATGTGTAAGGTCCAAAGAGGAATACGATCAAAGAAATCAAAATCTCAATGAAAGAAAAAGAAGGAAGACTCTATATGAAAAAAATAAAGCAAACCTAACTTTTAGTGATGAAGTGAATGAGATTATATTTTGGGTATATGATTTGTACAAATGAGTGACGCTAACTTAGTGTGGTTGCAAATGATTTTTAATATTTTTTGTACTTCAATTGAAAAGATGTAAAGGTGGCATGATCATTTGTGGCCAATATTCCAAAGTATTTGTTGAAGCAGGCAAAAGTCTATTTCTTGAGGTGTTAATAAGTCATGTTGAGTTAGGCCTACATAGATCAGAGTGGTAAAGCATTTAATCATGTAGTGTATATCATTCTTGTGTATAAGGAGGATGTGACATTAAGTTGTAGAATTAATCACTCAAATAGGTATGAGGTTGGCCGGTGGACTCTTATCTAAGTTTGACGTGTAATTCGAGAATTGTATCTTAATTAAGATGGAAATGTAAAATAGAATAATCTCATAATTTGAGAAGGTTAGGACCAAGTATGACAAAGTTTAATGTTGATGAACCATGTGAGTGAAAAGGATTCCAAGGGAATTGGTGACTACAATGAATGATACCCATGTATCTTGGTAGATTGATTTCTTTTATATGGACGTCAATGTTCAATTTGTTTGTAGAAAGAAGTCGAAAGTCTATGTCTAAAGGTACGAAAGGAAGAATGATGCATGAGCATCCAACTGAGGGTACCATGACTGGGTGTTTGTTCTCAGCTAAGGAGGATAGGTTCATCATCATTTGGTTTCAATTATGTTTGTTGATTAAAACAGTGTTTAGGAACTTGTTTTTATTCCATTATTAGTTAAGAGATATTTAGGAACAACACAGTTAGATGAAGGTGGTTATAGCCACACTGTTTGTTTTCTTTTATTTATTTTACAGTTGGTTTCTTTTAAATATATATATATATATATATATATATATATATATATTATATTATATATATATATATATATTATATAATATATATATATATTATATCATCTATGTATTCTACAGATCAAGAAAACTCAAACGGCAAAATGGTTATCAACTGTGTACCTAAAGAAACAACTGCAAACAGTTTGAGTAACTGTATCATTACAATACAAAAGCAAATGTGCCACATTTTGTAAAGGGTTCGATACCAGCATAGAAATATAATACAGAAATAGACAATTTACAAAACCTCGGCATTTGAATCCATCTGTTATAAATATCTATGATTTATTTCCTTTCTCTCTTCTTCTAACTACTATCTGTAACAACTAGATAAACGCTGCATATTTCTTTATTACCAGAATTACACATTCAGAATTCGAAATGACAAAGTAAGAGACCCAATGTTGTTGGAGAAGCCAACTACGTCAGCAACAGTAGAAAATTTCAAATGTATGAGTGCAAGCTACAGTTATAAGAATCGGCCAACAAACGAAGTCATCGAAGAATGTATACACGACAAAGGTAACCATGAGCATTTAAAAAGAAAAACTTTTCTTTTCTATTTATAGGCAAAATAAGCTAACAATGGCATACCAAAGTTACAAATTCAAAAGTGCTTGAAACCCATAGCAGCAAAGGCCGAATAGTTTCTCACTTTAGGAAAAAAGTAAACAACGAATTTAGGGTTTGAAACCCTAAATTGCTACAGCGTTGACAAAGAAGGAGAAATTATATACAATAGGGCCCAAAGGCCATTTAACATCAAATGACAGACGGCAGCAACAAAGCCTTAGTTCCTAATCCAAAGACCAACTAAACCAGAAAGGGAACCAGCGTGGAAACCCTCAAACAAAATACTGAAACAGGGAGCAACCCTACCAATTTCGTTTGGAGGAAATCCGAATAGCGGTCCAACCAAGAGTTGTCCCCAACTTGCAAAGAGACAACAGAATGTATTAGCATTGGCATTCTAAGACTAAGGAAACGAACAACGACCAGTGAAGAAGTAAAAGGACCCAAAAGAAGTTACCTAGAGGTTAGACAACGTCAAAGGAACAAACGTGCATTTGGGTTGCAGCCACAAGTGGGAGCCCTGCTCGCAAGGAGCAACTACCATTAATGTGTAAGTAAAACCGGACAAAGCAACTATAGTAAGGAAGGAAGAACTTACCCTGTCAGAGTCAAAGGAATCCGAAGAAGGGGTCCATTGTGACCACAACCTGCAATCATAAAAACTTTCAACAGGTCAACCAGAGAAATAACTGCATAAAAGAACCAGAAACACATCTAAAGAATCCCAGCAGAATGAGATAAAAAAACAGTGGAAAGAGCTATTACTACGAAGAAGAGTAAAGAATAGAGGAATAGAATAAACCCTCTCACGAAGTCAATGAAGCCACCAGCATAGTAACCAGACAAAGCTGACCGGGTAGCTAAAGAGGAAAAGCGAATGAAGTTGTCCAACCACTAGAGAAAGGAACCCATAACCCGGCGTGGTAGAGCACCAATTGCGAGCTCGTTACAGTCACAGGAAGCATCAACAGAAAGAGTCCTCACCACAAGCCAAGGGAAAAAATGTGTTAAAGTGAAGTGTATGCGAGGGTTAGGGTTTGGTCAAAGCGCAAAAAGGTGAACCCCGTGGCAAGGACAACTGTCCTCTCACCCACTAGTGTACGAGAAATAAATTCTACCATCAATACAAACAACAAAAAAATATCTACGTTAATCAGCTAAAGTATCGTTAATGTAATTGCATTGACCTGAACTGTATGATAATCACCGGTTAATTAACACTAATCCGCCAACAAAGGGTTTGTCCCATCATATTTTGGTATCAGAGCAAGATTTGGAGTTTTCCTGAGAAATGGAAGTTGGAAGACGAGGTCGTGAAAGAGGTGCTCGAAGAGTAGCAGAGGAAGGATTGCGGGAGGAAATTAGGATCCTTACTGCCCGTTTGGAGGTAGTTGAAGCAGGAAGGAGAAGGGATTTGGAGGTAGGAGATGATAGCAAAGAAGAAGCCATCATAGCGACGTATGGATCCGATGAAGAAGGGCCAGAAATTATATTGTTGAGGTCGGTCCTATTGGCTAGCAGCAAGCCTAAACCAAAAATTCCAAATTACGATGGCAGCTTGTCCACAGAAGTTCTATTGGACTAGATCAGTGAATTGGATAAATATTTTGAGTGTGAAGAGGTCAGCGAAGACCAGAGAGTTAAGTTCGCTGCAACAAAGCTGAAAGGACACGCAGCCTTGTGGTGGGACAATGTCCAAGCGAAAAGAAGAAGGATGAACAAGTTGCCAATAAAGAAATGGCCAAGAATGGTGGCCAAGTTGAAGGGCGGATTTTTGCCCAAAGATTACCAGATTACATTGCATCGGCAAGAGCAGAATTTGAGGCAAAAGGCAATGGCAGTGAGAGAATATAATGAAGAATTCTACTGGGTAAATTTAAGAGCTAGTTACATAGAGGACACCCCGGAAAAAACAACAAGGTATGTAAATGGTCTAAGATTGGAAATATTAGATGAGATAAGCATTCTTTCCCCAAAAAATATAGAGGAAGCCTACCAAACTGCCATGAAGGCAGAAGAGAAGATCACCAGAAAACAAAATGCTAGGAGAGGACGAACTACTAGTAATAGTGAAGAGGGCAGCAGTTTCAAGACTTCTGAGACAACTGAAAAAGGAGACAGCACTAGAGGCGGAAGGCAATATTAGAGCGGAAGAGGAAATGGCTGAGGCAGAGGAGCTACCTCTCAGTGCTACAGGTGGCACAAGTGGGGGCACGGGTCTTTCGAGTGCCTTGAAGCGAAACAAGCTGGTCAAAGAGGAGAGTTTGTTGCACAGCTAGAAGAAGTAGAGGCACCACCCCAGGAAGCAGACAATGTGCTGGAAACAGGGGAAGCCTTAGTTCTGAATAAAGTGCTGTTGAAACCATCCAAGGAGACAACTGAACAAACTCAAAGGAAGGCATTATTCTAGATAGTTTTTAAGTCGCATGGAAAATGCTGCAATTTGATTATCGACAATGGGAGCATGGATAATCTGGTTGCCACAGAGATGGTAGAGAAGTTGGGTTTGAAGCGGCTGAAGCACCCCACTCCTTACAACGTATCGTGGTTGCAAAAATACCATCAGCTTTTGGTTGACAAATTGTGTGAAGCTAAGTTCCATATTGGCAGGTATAAAGAAAAGGTTATTTGTGATATTATGCCAATGAACGTATGTCATATACTGCTAGGAAGGCCATGGCAATATGACCGAAAGGTAGTGCATAATGGGAAGACAAACTGTTACAAGTTTGTTAAAGATGGGATCAAGCACACACTTGTGCCCATCAAGGAGGAGGAGACAGTAGAAACAAGCATGACGAAAGTGTTACTAATGGGTGGAAAACAGTTTTTGAAGCAGATTGAAGATAGTGAAGTGAACTATGTTGTTTTGAGAAGGGAAAAAACAATGCTATTACACACAGAAGTGTCTGATTTACCTACAGAAATTCAGAAAATGCTGTAGGAATTCTGCGATATTGTAGTGGATGATTTACCAGATAAATTTCCTCCTAAGAGAAGTATAAGTCATCACATTGACTTTATACCTGGAGAAAGTCTACCAAACAAGGCATCATATCGGATGAGCCCCAAAGATAACGAGGAAATCAGAAAAAAAAGTGCAGGAATTGCTAGATAAAGCATTGATAAGGGAGAGTTTGATCCCCTACGTAGTTCCAACAGTTCTCGCTCCCACGAAATGAGGAGAATGGCGAATGTGCACGGATTCGAGGGCCATCAATAAGATTACCATCAGGTACAGATTTCCACTGCCACAGATGGACGATATGATGGACTGTCTAAGCGGGGCAACATACTTCTCAAAAATTGATCTGAAGAGTGGTTATCATCATATTCAAATCAGGGAAGGGGATGAGTGGAAGACAACCTTCAAGACCAATGAAGGGCTATATGAGTGGCTAGTAATGCCATTCGGATTAAGTAATGCCCCTAGTACCTTTATGCGATTGATGAATGACATGTTGAAAGAGTTCATTGGAAAGCTTTTGATAGTGTATCTTGATGATATATTAATTTTCAGTAAGACTAAAGAGGAACACTTTCGACATATTCAAAGTCTGTTGGAAAAATTGCAGCAGAATAATCTATTGATAAATCTTTAAAAAATGTACTTTTATCCAAAGAGAACTGGTTTATCTAGGTTTTGTGATTGTAGAGAATGAGTTGAAGATGGACCCAGAGAAGATTTCAGCAATCATTAACTGGCCATCCCAAAAAGTCTGTTTGAGGTACGTAGTTTTCATGGGTTGGCAAGTTTTTATCGCAAATTTATAAGGAATTTCAGTGAGATTTGTGCACCTATGTTGGACACTATAAAAAAAGCAAGTCAGCCTTTTCGTTGGACCGAGGCAGTAAAGAAAAGCTTTCAGCTACTGAAGAAGAAGATTACAGAAAGACCAATCCTGAGATTGCCAGATTTTAACAAGCTTTTTCAAGTTCGTTGTGATGCAAGCAGTATAGCCATTGGAGCTATACTTAGCCAAGAAGACAAACCTGTTGCATTCTTCAGTGGGAAGTTGAATGAGATCAGGCAAAAGTATTCATCTTATGATAAAGAATTCTATGTTGTCGTCCAAGCACTGAAGCATTGGAGACACTATCTGCTGGGGAGTGAGTTTGTTTTATTTTCTGATAATTTTGCACTGCAATACGTGATGTAACAGCATAAGCTGAATCACAAGCATGCTAAGTGGGTTGAATATTTACAAAGTTTCACCTTTGTGTTGAAACACATTAGCGGGCAGGCCAACAAGGTGGCAGATGCGTTGAGCAGAAGAGCCTTGCTCTTACAAGAGAGTACCATACAAGCGTTGGGCTTTGAGCATTTAAAAGACGTATCAGACCGATGCGGATTTCAAAGAGGCTTATGAAGCCTGTCAGAATCCTTTGCTGAGAAACAATAGTCCATGGTTGGACTATAATCTATAGGAGAAGCTATTGTTTAAAGGGGGATAGTTATGCATTCCCGATTGTTCGCTGAGAGAGAATATCATTCGGGAGAAGCACAGTGGAGGTCTAGCCGGGAATTTCGACATAGACAAAACATTAGATCAGGTCAGCCATTTTTCTTATTGGCCAAGAATGCGAAGGGATGTGTAGAGATTTGTGACCAGATGTAAAGTGTGTCAGTTGGCGAAAGGACACAGTCAGAATACGGGACTCTACACATCATTGCCTATTCTGAGTAGATCGTGGGATTCAGTCAGTTTGGACTTTGTCTTGGGTCTACCAAGGACGTAGTGGAGTTATGATTCTGTGATGGTAGTAGTATACCGGTTCTCAAAAATGGCACATTTCATCCCTTGTAAAAAAACCAGTGATGCCACTCACCTAGCCCACTTATTTTTCACAGAGATTGTCAGGCTACATGGCCTACCTAAGTCCATTATTTCTGACAGGGACATAAAGTTTACAGGGCATTTCTAGCACACCTTGTGGAAAAAGATGGACACATAATTAAGTTTTAGCTCTGCTTATCACCTGTAGACCGACAAGCAAAAAAAGGTGGTAAACGGGAGTTTGGGGAACTTGCTACGAAGTTTGATTGAGGAAAATTCACGAATGTGAGATGCCTAGGCGGAGTTCGCTTACAAAGACTCACCCAATTTCAGCATGGAGTACAGTACTTTTTAGATCTTATATGGCATGCATCCTCGCAAAGTGCATGAGTTATGAGATCTAGGGCAGTAGGAAAGATGAAGCGCTGATGGGGAAGTTTTCACCAAAGTAATGAATGATCCACATGAGCAGGTAAAGATGAAGTTGCAAGGTAGCAGTCAAAAGTATAAGCAGCGGGCAGATCTAAAATGGCGAGAGGTACAGTTTAATGTAGGGGATGAAGTCCTCGGGCATTTGCGTAAGGAACATTTTCCTAGGGGTGCATACAACAAACTGAAATACAAGAAGATTGACCCTTGCAAAATTCTTCGAAAATTTTTAACCAATGCTTATGAATTATATTTGCCACCAGGAATAGGCATCTCACCCATCTTCAATGTGGCTGACTTGTTTCCATATACTGCCAGTCCTGAGGAAGACAGTACAGCACGACCTACATGGGACACACAGGAAGGAAGTGAGACTTGGATGAGACAAATGCCTTCAGCTCAACCCCTTGAGATCAAAAGAATCCTCGACACTCAGGTGGTCAAGCGAACTCGACGGAAGGAATACCTACAGTATCTAGTCAAGTGGAAGAACCATCCCATTGAGGACAGTTCATGGCTTAATGCCAGACAGATACAGCAGGTAGGCTATTCAGTCGAGAAGCTAATGGATCAGAGTCATGAATCTTTCCTACCCCGGGAGCCTAATGCAGGAGCATCCAGTTGAGGGTACCATGACTGGGTGTTTGGTCTCAGCTAAGGAGGACAGGTTCATCATCATTTGGTTTCATTTATGTTTCTTGATTAAAACAGTGTTTAGGAACTTTTTTTTATTTCATTATTAGTTAAGGGATATTTAGGAACAACACAGTTAGATGAAGGTGGTTATAGCCATACTGTTTGTTTTATTTTATTTATTTTACAGTTGTTTTCTCTTAAAAAAAAATACATATCATCTATGTATTCTACAGATCAAGAAAACTCAAACAGCAAAATGGTTATCAACCATGTAACTGAAGAAACAACTGCAAACAGTTTGAGTAACTGTATCGTTACAATACAAAAGCAAATGTGTCACATTTTGTAAAGGGTTTGATACACCAGCACAGAAAGATAATATAGAAATAGACAATTTATAGAACCTGAGCATTTGAATCCATTTGTTATAAATATCTATGATTTATTTCCTTTCTCTTTTCTTCTAACTACTATCTGTAACAACTAGACAAAGGTCGTATATTTCTTTATTACTAGAATTACACATTCAGAATTCAAAATGACAAAGTAAGAGACCCAGCATTGTCGGAGAAGCCAACTACGTCAACAACAGTAGAAAATTTCAAATGTACGAGTGCAAGCTACAGTTATAGGAATCAGCCAACAAATGAAGTCATCGAAGAATGTATACATGACAGAGGTAACCATGAGCATTTAAAAAGAAAAAAAATTCTTCTCTATTTATAGGCAAAATAAGCTAACACTAGCATACCAAAGTTACAAATTGAAAAGTGCTTGAAACCCATAGCAACAAAGGTCGAATAGTTTCTCACTTTACGAAAAAGTAAACAACGAAGTTAGGGTTTGAAACCCTAAACTGCTACAACATTGATAGAGAAGGAGAAATTATATACAATAGGGCCCGAAGGCCATTTAACATCAAATGACAGATAGCAACAACAAAGCCTTAGTTCTTAATCCAATGACCAACTAAAACAGAAAAGGAACTGGCGTGGAAACCCTCAAACAAAATACTAAAACAGGGAGTGACCCTACTAATTTCGTTTGGAGGAAATCCAAGTAGTGGTCCAACCAGGAGCTGTCCCCAACCTGAAAAGAGACAATAGAATGTATTAGCGTTGGCATTCTAAGACTAAGGAAACGAACGAAGACTAGTGAAGAAGTAAAATGACCCAAAAGAAGTTACCTGGACATTAGACAGAGTCGAAGGAACAAATGCGCATTTGGATTGCAGCCACAAGTGGGATCCCTAGTCACAAGGAGCGACTACCATTAATACGTAAGTAAAACTGGACAAAACAACTATAGCAGGGAAGGAAGAACTTACCCTGTCAGAGTCGAAGGAAGCCGAAGAAGGGGTCCATTGTGACCACAACCTACAATCATAGAAACATTCAACAGGTCAACCAGAGAAATAACCACATAAAATAACCAAAAACACATCTAAAGAATCCCAGCACAATGAGATAAAACAACAGTGGAAAGAGTTGTGACTACGAAGAAGAGTAAAGACTAGAGGAACAGAATAAACCCTCTCACAAAGTCAACGAAGCCACCAGCATAGTAACCAGGCAAAGCTAACCGGGTAGCTGAAGAGGAAAAGCGGACGGAATTGTCTAACCACCAGAGAAAGGAACCCATCATCGGGCGTGGCAGAGCACCAATTGCAAGCTCGTTATAGTCATAGGCAGCATCAACAGAAAGACTCCTCACCACGAGCCAAGGGAAAAAAATGTGTTAAAGTGAAGCATATGTGAGGGTTAGGGTTTGTTTGAAAAGCGGGAAGGTGAACCCCGAGGCAAGGACAACTATCCTCTCACCCACCAATTTACGAGCAATAAATTCTACCATCAGTACAAACAGCAAAAAAAAATATGCGTTAATCAGATAAAGTACCGTTAATGTAATTGCGTTGACCTGAACTGTAAGATAATCACAGGTTAATTAACACTAATCTGCCAGCAAAGGGTTGGCCCCATCAAAGAAGAGAAAAAAAGATGTAGTGAAGAGATAGATGTGATCCTCAAAGTAGCAGAAACGAAGATTGCAACTGAGGATATTGGCTATGGCAATAGTAGATATTAGATGATGGTGGACTAATGGAGGTAAAATATTGAGTGGTTTGCTGAATAAAATAAAATATGTAAAATCATTTTGTAATTTGTGTCACACATGTTTGTAAGAAATTTTATTTCTTTTGGAGAATGTTTGAGTTCTTACTTGGTATCTTCATGAGTCAAATTTGTAATAGTATGTACCTGATTCAATGGTGATGTAAGCCTAATGAGGCAAATGTGTAACTGCATATAGCTCATGGTAATGTTAAAACCACTTTATAGTGCAAGTGTGTACTAAGCCTAAACCACTTGTATGTAAAGTTTTTCGTCAGATAGAAACCACTTGATTTGGCATTTGTGATAATAAAGAAACCACTTGATATGTTTTTTGTGGTAAGCATAAACCATTTGAGGATGTGATGAAGAAACACAAGTTTGTGAGAGACAAGGAATGTATAGACATGGATTCTTATAGAATGTTGTTTCTCCTTAGGAATCTGGATCATGGTTGAAGATAAGCCAGCAAAAGCTAGACCATGGTTCTTCCACTCACGTGGCCAAGCGAAATCGGCGGAAGGAATACCTATAGTATCTAGTCAAGTGGAAGAACTGTCCCATTGAGGACAGTTCATGGCTTAACACCAGACAGATACAGCAAGCAGGCTATCCAATTGAGAAGCTCATGGACTGGAGTCATGAATCTTTCTTACCCCAAGAGCCTGATGCAGGAGCATCTAGCTGAGGGTACCATCACTGGGTTTTTGGTCTCAGCTAAGGAGGACAGGGTCATCATCATTTGGTTTCATTTATGTTTCTTGATTAAAACAGTGTTTAGGAACTTGTTTTTATTTCATTATTATTTAAGGGATATTTAGGAACAAGTGAAGGTTGTTACAGCCATACTGTTTGTTTTCTTTTATTTATTTTACAGTTGTTTTCTTTTAAATATATATATATCATCTATGTATTCTACAGATCAATAAAACTCAAACAGAAAAATGGTTATCAACCGTGTAACTGAAGAAAGAACTGCAAACAGTTTGAGTAACTGTATCGTTACAATACAAAAGCAAATGTGTCACATTTTGTAAAGGGTTCAATACACCAGCATAGAAAGATAATACAGAAATAGACAATTTACAGAACCTAAGCATTTGAATCCATTTGTTATAAATATCTATGATTTATTTCCTTTCTCTTTTCTTCTAACTACTATCTGTAACAACTAGACAAAGGTTGTATATTTCTTTATTACCAAAATTACACATTCAGAATTCGAAATGACAAAGTAAGAGACCCAGCATTGTCGAAGAAGTCAACTACATCAGCAACAGTAGAAAATTTCAAATGTACAAGTGCAAGCTACAGTTATAGGAATTGGCCAACAAACGAAGTCATCGAAGAATGTATACACGACAGAGGTAACCATGAGCATTTAAAAAGAAAAAATTTCTTTTCTATTTATAGGCAAAATAAGCTAACACTGGCATACCAAAGTTACAAATTGAAAAGTGCTTGAAACCCATAGCAGCAAAGGACGAAGTTATGGTTTGAAACCCTGAACTGCTACAGCGTTGACAGAGAAGGAGAAATTATATACAACAAGGAACGAAGGCCATTTAACATCAAACGACAGACGGCAGCAACAAAGCCTGAGTTCCTAATCCAACGACCAACTAAACCAGAAAAGGAACCAGCATGGAAACCCTCAAACAAAATACTAAAATAGGGAGCGACCCTACCGATTTCGTTTGGAGGAAATCTGAGTAGCGGTCCAACCAGGAGCTATCCCCAACCTGCAAAGAGACAACAAAATGTATTAGCATTGGCATTTTATGACTAAGGAAATGAACAATGAGCAATGAAGAAGTAAAAGGACCCAAAAGAAGTTACCTGGAGATTAGACAGCACCGGAGGAACAAACGCGCACTTGGATTGCAGCCACAAGTGGGAGCCCTGCTCGCAAGGAGCGACTACCATTAATACGTAAGTAAAACTGAACAAAACAACTATAGCAGGGAAGGAAGAACTTACCCTATCAGAGTCGAAGGAAGCCGAAGAAGGGGTCCATTGTGACCACAACCTGCAATCATAAAAACTTTCAACAGGTCAACTAGAGAAATAACCACATAAAAGAACCAGAAACACATCTAAAGAATCCCAGTAGAATGAGATAAAACAACAGTGGAAAGAGACGTGACTACGAAGAAGAGTAAATACCAGAGGAACAGAATAAACCCTCTCACGAAGTCAACGAAGTCACCAGAATAGTAACCAGGCAAAGTCAACCGGATAGTTGAAGAGGAAAAGTGGACAGAGTTGTCCAACCACCAGAGAAAGGAACCCATAATCAGGCGTGGTAGAGCCCCAGTTGCAAGCTCGTTATAGTCGTAAGCAGCATCAGCAGAAAGAGTCCTCACCATGAGCCAAAGGAAAAAATGTGTTAAAGTGAAGTGTATGCGAGGGTTAGGGTTTGGTCGAAAAGCGAAAGGTGAACCCCAAGGCAAGGACAACTATCCTCTCACCCACTAGTTTACGAGCAATAAATTCTACCATCAATACAAACAGCGAAGAAATATCTGTGTTAATCAGCTAAAGTACCGTTAATGTAATTGCGTTGACCTGAACTGTAAGATAATCACCAGTTGATTAACACTAATCCGCCAGCAAAGGGTTGGTCCCATCAAAGAAGAGAAAAAAAGATGTAGTGAAGAGATATATGTGATCCTCGAAGTAGAAAAAATGAAGATTGCAACTGAGGATATTGGTTATGACAATAGTAGATATTAGATGATGGTGGACCAATGAAGGTAAAATATTGAGTGGTTTGCTGAATAAAATAAAATACTTATAATCATTTTGTAATTTGTGTCACACGTGTTTGTAAGAAATTTTATTTCTTCTGGAGAATGTTTGAGTTCTTACTCGGTATCTCCATGAGTCAAATTTGTAATAGTATGTACCTGATTCAATGGTGATGTAAGCCTAATGAGGCAAATGTGTAACTGCATATAACTCATGGTAATGTTAAAACCACTTTATAATGCAAGTGTGTACTAAGCATAAACCACTTGTCTGTAAAGTTATTCATCAGATAGAAACCACTTGATTTGGCATTTACGATAATAAAGAAACCACTTGATATGTTTTTTTGTGGTAAGCATAAACCGTTTGAGGATGTGATGAAGAAACACAAGCTTGTGAGAGACAAGGAATGTATGGACATGGATTCTTATAGAATGTTGTTTCTCCTTAGGAATCTGGATCATGGTTGAGGATAAGCTGGCAAAAGCTGGACCATGGTTTGGGGTAAGTTGAGAAAGCACAAAGTGTGGTTTCATGTAAGTTGACAAAACTCAAGATGATGATGGCGTTGTATAGGAGTAAAGGTACAAGTACATGTATGAAGATATTTAATTCAAGGATGGTTGAATGAACCATGTACATGAAGGACATCCTAGTGACGAATGGTTGTAGTAGCGAGTTACCCTTCTAGTGGATGGTTGTTTTTTGATATGGATTCCAACGTTTCTGTAAGTTTTTAAATTCTAGGATGAACAAAAAATAAACCTTTCTAATAAGGAGGTGCTTCAATTGATAGTAGAACATGTTGTAGATGAGAATATATTGTTGACAACCTTAGTTGATCAAAAACATATAAGTAGTGGTTAAGGTGGAGTGTTAGAGTATATAACTCCATATTGTCTTAGGTGATATATTTAGTTCAAAAAGAAGTTTGTTCCTAGTTTATAGGAGGTTGTTGGATCTAGTTAGATGTTAAATATTTCCTCAACAAGATAGTTCACACATTGGTGTGTGATTGAGAAATTTTCTCAACGACTTTATTATGCTATCAAATAGTTTCTCTATCTTGAGAAAACATTCACATCTTTATTTGAAACACTATTTTAATTAATGCATGTATATCTTTACAAAAAAAACATAGCCCAAAAAAACATTGGTATCACAATATAGTTCCATAGTTCAAAAAAAAATGGTATCCCTCATTGTAATATGCCTGCATAGTTATAGTACTATTTGATTTGACTGAGCTATATTTAATAATATGGGGTTGTTTGATTTCACTGAGCTATATTGGATAATATGACGTTGTTTGATTTGACTGAGCTATATTATAGTACTATTTGATTTGACTGAGCTATATTGGATAATATGGGGTTGTTTGATTTGACTAGCTATATTGGATAATATGGCGTTATTTGATTTCACTGAGCTATATTGGATAATATGGCAGGAAATTTTTATTTGACTGAGCTATATTGGATTATATGGTGGGAAATTTTGATTTCACTGAGCTATATTGGATAATATAGCAGGAAAGTGGGAAAAATATTAGAATAAATATGTAAATGAATATTTATTAATAAATAAATGAGATGTACTTGGGAATGATAGACTTAGAAATGAGATACTTGTCATGTCTTCATGATAAAAATTTTAGATGGTATTCTAGATAAACTTAATGGATGTGAGAGAAAGATCCACTAAGTTGTTTAGTTGGAGAAACATGTTAAACTTGGAAAAAAAATAAAAGCTCTATGGGAGAGAAAGGTGGACTTTTATGGAAAAGCCTAGACAAGCAGATAAGAAAAAGTCCAGCACGCTGAACACCACTAAAAAAAATTATCAAGAAAAAAATATATAAAATACCTATAGAAGGCATCCACAGAGAAACAGTTCTAAGTTGGTGTGGTGACAGGTGTGGAATTCCCCATACATTTATTGAGAAATTGCTGTGAATTAATTGTCTTTTATTTTTTTATCCGAATTGAATTTATGTGCATGATGTAGGTAGAGGTTATATGTAGATCTTAAACTAAGTTCTTTGAAAGAATTAAATCTTCTTCAAAAATACCGGTCTTTTATTTTTTTGATCCAAATTGATTTTATGTGCATGATGTAGGTAGAGGTTATATGTAGATCATAAGCTAAGTTCTTTGAAAGAATTGAATCTTCTGCAAAAATACCAATAAATAGATAGATTCATTAAGTAGGAGGGAAAGTCCGATAGGAAATTGATATTTTTACTTACAGATTTGCTTAAAAAGAATACTTAGCAAGCGCAAATAGAATCCCACACATATGTTGCATGCAGACTTAATAACAAAACGAACTATAAGTTGTAAAAGGTATAATGTACAAAACTTACAGGCTTAAATTTTAAATTCCCGACTTTAAACTACGGTTAAGAAAAATTAAATCCTATCGCATACACCCCAGAAATGACAGTCCTTTCTATAAGATAAACTCAAACTATTAGTTCCTCTTAATAGCTATGCAAAGTAAACAAAAGAATTCGAGGGTGATGATCTAAATAGATTATCAATGAACAAGCATGCAATTAATCACAGTATATTCCTAATTTGGTAACCAGTACTGAGTTGCCACGGTAACGTATACCGGTAGTAAACAGTTTAAGCCATCAGAACCTCTCCATGCCTAGTTCGGTGGTGAATAAGGATATGCTCATCCATCTACGGACAACCTCAATTAGGCAAATTCGCCTGATAATAGAGGTGAATTTAAAAGCTACATGAGTGTTTATATGACCGGCACTAATTAAAAAAAAAAAAACCTAATTGTGCTAATAAAAAAAAAACTAAAAAGCTACATGAGTGTTTATATGACCGACACTGAAAAAAAAAATTGTGCTTTAATGCTAAAAAAAAAAAAAAAAAAAAACCTCATTGTGCTTTAACCATGGAAAGAGCTTAAACCTCATTGTGCTTTAACCATGGAAAGAGCTTCTGGTTCGATCCTCCGTCGAATGAAATGAGCCAACAGAGTTGCGACCCTCTTCAATCCTCGACCGGGAGATTTGTTTTCCCTTTGAGCTCAATTGTGATACCTTCCCTGAGATCTCTTGCTATGAAGGTAACTACTGGCTCTGATAACCCCTGGCATCGGCTCTTGGGATCTACGACTGGAAAAGATCCATTGCTATTTGGATCGCCACCTGATATCGACTCCTTATACGCAGCTGGCTCTTACGCTTACTGTTACCCTCTTCTGCTTTTCCATCGTTCTTCTATATAGGTAATTCTCTCTCGTATCTAAGAAATGGATCAAAGGTAGTATAGGAATCTGTGGTGTTAGAATTTATTCCTATACAAATTATGAAGATAAAATGACTGTACATCCATAGAAATCGCGTATTCACAGTTGCAGAAATGACTGTAAAATCAACCGGTAGGTTGAAAGGTACGGTTATATTATATCCCCATCCGGTAATGGTTTGGAAGTGGATAAAAACTAATACCAATAGCGTTATCCCTCTCCTATTCTCTGGTCAAAATTATGTTTATGTTATCCTCTTCTATTGTCTGGTCAAAATTATGGTTATGTTATATTCAGTCAAAGACTCTATATTTTCCTGGGTGGATTCGTCAGGTCTCACGCTACTAGAAGACCGGTGCCGCTTACGTGAGTTAGTTCAATTGGAGTGACAAAGCTGGATATGACAACAAAGTGTACCTTACTGATAGAACTCCCAACATATTCTTCTTACTCTTTCCACATCGTTTTTACTGATTGTTATTCACCTTCGATGCACTTTACCAGAGGAAACTAAACATTGATCGTGCCAACGTAAGCGGATATTATTTCGATTTCAAGCACTCATAATTCATCGTGAGTATTATAATGATTAGGCTCGCCACATTACCACTCACGATTCACGAATCGCTAGTTTCACAGTGAAGGCCAGGCCCAGGTGAAGAATGTTAACCATTCAGGGTTCTATCCGCAACCGACGATAGTCATTCCATGCCAATCATGGAGTTGATATCGAAGTGTCTGAGCTTAGTGACGGTTATTAACCAAAGGTTGCACTAACCACTCGAAATGTAATTGGAAAGGTCGAAAAATAATATCCCTACTTTCCTAGGTTTGAAAGCAAATGGAATCATAGGCGCTCACTTCCTCGCAGATCTTATAATGATCACAACCTTGAGAGTGAGGGCACTTATTCCTTTCGTGAATGCGATGGCAATGAGACTGTTAACTTTGAGTTCCTCACGGGTATTATAACAATCACACACTCCACATTTGTACATATTGAAATCTTTAGCTTGAGGGCGAGGGTGCTTGCCCTTTGCGGATATGATAGTTATAGCATATGATTATCCTTTGGTTGGTGACAATTGGAAATGCAAGGATTTCCCCTCGCATACTTAAGCTTGAAGGGGACGAGGCTAAAGCCCTCCCAGTTATGGTAGCGATTACACCCACTCGGGGCCAAGGTTCGAATCCTAAACTGCCATTCGAACACACACCCAGAAATTCTCCGCATGGAGATAGAACCTAGCCAGTCGTCGGTCTTAGCGCAAGCAATTGAACAACGTCTTTGTTGTACAGTGTGTTTGCTATTAACACTCATAGTGAATGGTGTCATTTAGGAATTCACGGCAAGCAAGGTTTAAGTGATGTCTGGACTTTTATATCAAATGCTAACTAGTTTAGACCGAATTGTGAGATGTTGTTAACATGGTTGACGTCAAAATATTCATTATGCCTTTATTTGTGTGATGGTGTTATTTTGATATTAAATATCAATTCTGTTAATTTCGTTGATTCACTCTTCAATGATTCACATGATATGAAACTCTTATCTGGTTTAAGGGTGCGTGTATGGGAGTCCTATAAATCCACAATCATACCTAGGATTATGTCATGAAACTGAAGTTTGGGTAGATGGTTAAAAGTGTCGGGGAAAGATTTATCATGTGTCAAATTGAGTGCCCATTGCGATGAAGAAGTTTGGAAGACTGCATTGAATGGTTTAGGATGGTTTATATGCCAATTCCTTTTGGAAATGCAATAATGTGTAGTTCTGGTAGGAGTCAAGAACATGTACTCACGTTGGGATGATCATGTTCTTTTGATAATATAGGTTCCTGTGGATGTATCTTGAGTTTCTTGAACTTTCTTTGGTGCTTGAGTTGGATCTTGCTTCCAAACAAGGTTTTGATTCATGCCAAGTTGGTTTTCTCTCTATTCGGGTAGCATACTCGAAATGCTTTGGAACATTCTTAGTTGTTGTGCATTGTCATTTGGATGACTGCCCCACTTGCGTGAGTCTATGGAAATATTGGTGTTGGTGTAGGTGATATTCTAATCTTATCATTGAGGTTATCAAAAAGAATATCACATAAGTGAGTTAAAATCTCTTAAAGGGGATTTAGGGAGCATTGTGGTTTAGTATTGGGAAGAGGCACCGAGATCAAATAAACCATATGACATGATAATGAAAATAATTATGGAACAGGAAAAATAACAAACATCAAATGGGGAGGTTCATTACACTCTGCAATAAGCTCCTAGAGATAAATTAGATTTACAGTCGCCAAATTGTCAAACAAATGCCAATAATCCAATTATAAACCAAATTCTAAATTCTCCAAACATAAGACTCTGAATGCATATTCTTCATGTTAAATTAGATACAAACCAATCATAATTCTCTTTTCTTTATTATGGTGGTCGTAGGCACATTCAACATCATCCAAATGGCATTCCACCATAAACAAACAACAATTTCGGACCATGCCATCAACTCCATTTAACACTCCCAGCTCCGTCACACAAAATGTGACCTCAATCACCAAACGTGTGGCTGCTTCCATGCATTCTCCACCGCTAGCCTGTGCGGAGAAATATTTCATTTACGGTGGATATGGAATATTCTTTTTAATTTAATAATTTTTTGAACGCTATATAATAACTCTACATTGTTCTGAATGCTATATAACAGCTCTATATTGTTTTGAATGCTATATAACAGCGCTATGGCGAGGATATTATGGAAATTACACCTCTTTTATAGTTAAATATAGAAAATGTCATTTTAATAATTATTGAATTGAATTTATATGTTTATATTAAACATTTTATTTAAAATTTATATTTAATTTTTTTAATAAATTTCAGGATTCTATATATACGCTATATTTTGGAAGAATAATTTTTTTAAATGCATTTTTGAATGTATTAATGGGCACTATAATTATGTACATGATAACTTAAGCTCAAGTTTTTAAAAATTTGTACCAGATTTGGGTTAACATTAACAAGAAAAAATGTGGTGAAAAAGACCATTTTTTTTATAAATTAGACTACTAAAAAAATATTTTTCAACATAATCCATTAAATTTTAAATTATAGTATAGATCCATGTTAGGCAAAGACCTAACATGAGTAGAGAGATCAAATTTCTCTAGGTGCAAACTTATTTTAGAGTGTAAAAAAATGTGTAATTTTTTATTATTTAAATTGTATTATTGAATGTTATAGAGATTACATAACATGTGTATAACACACATTAAACTAATTTTTATTATTATTAATATATTTTTAAGTATATCTCAATATTAATTCATATTAAAATATTTTATTCATAATTTACATTGGATATTTTATTCTATATAACATTAAAATATTTTCTTTTAAACATAATTTTTTTTGGATATAAATATATATGAAGTTCATATCACATGTTAAAATATTTTTGAAAAGTATAAAGTTTAAATACCTTAGTTACATTTTTTTCACTTCTAACTACTTTACATGAAATTATATTAGATCATATGGACAACTAATTAAATATGAATAGCATATTTATTTTTTATTACACCCAACATTATTTTTCTATAGTATATTTTTTTTCCTTTTTATTACAGGCAACATTATTTTTCTATTTAGAAATATTTTATTTTTATTTTAAGAAAAACAAACATACTTACACATAGTCTTCACTCCGGACTCTAAAATAAACCTCTAAATTCAATAATAATAAAAAATAAATACACATAAAACATCAATATTTACATCATCAAAATCTCACATAATCCACACTTCAAATGAAGTCTTCAAATTTAACATTGGCGTGTGTAATATAAATGCTATGAGTAAGTAAGCCTAGTCAATTTCAGCATAATGCAATTAAATTAAAAATATATTCAAGACTGGTTAATTTAAATGGTTCACTGAGTTTTGTTTACTTGATAGCACAATCTAGTATAAAAGAGATGTAAATGAAATATTTTGATATCCATATGAACTAATATAATTTTATATTAAATTTAAAGAAAGATAAATAATTAAAAATCTTATATTTTCTCATTTAAATATTAAAAATATATAAATTTTAAACTTTAAAAAAATATTTCAATACAAATCTTAAATAAATTATTTATATATATATATATATATATATAATGTTGACCATAAATAAAATATATAAATTATTTAAATATCAATGCCTATACATATAATGTTGACCATAATAAAATATAGAAGGAAAAATAGAGATGCACACTCACAAAGGAAATATTTCTATTACACAACAAAGCACAAATACATCACAAATTTACGATGCCCATGAGATCCAATGGATTCCAACCCAAGAGATTATCTCAACAACTCAACCAACTAACCCTAAATCTACCTACTATACTAAGAGCTATTTCCAAATCCCCCTTTAACCCTTACATTATTACATAAATCACAAATTACAATATAGAGAACACATATTACAATAACATAACTGATCTTCGTCTCACTGGTCTTGATCAGCACTCATGTCCACTCTGGAATCTCACAAACACCACTCTTTCTTCATCACCACTTCTCGAGTTGTCACTTGAACTCCATTTAAAACATGCTTGCCTATGACCACCATTGATGAACATTTCAAGATCAACAATATTGACAATGCAACTTATCAGGGCTTTCGCGATAATAGTTGTCAAGTAATGAACCATCCTATGGACTAATCACCATATGTCAAATATTTTTCTTTTGGTTATCTACCAGTTGCTAGGAAGATGGTCTGGATACTGAATGTGTTCAAAACTTGATCAAACAACTTGACCTGTTCTACACAGATGGATCTCATATTGTAACTTGTAGTCGTTATTCAGGGGTTTCCAAGCACCAAGAACAACAAACCATAAGAATATAAACACAATCAAACTAATGATGTGTTCAAGGGTTTCTAAGCGCTGAGAACCACTGATTTGAATTATGAAACATTGTTCAATAATTGGTTATGTGCCTTTTACAAACCAAAAAATATACATAACTTAGATACAACATACATCACTCATAGCTTAAAAGAGTCTGAGAGGTTTTGCATTGAACTCATCATCACTATCATAATCTGAGAAGTCCTCAAAGTTTTCTTCTGGCAAGTCTTTAAAAGTAGCTATGTTAGTAGATTCTTTAAATTTCCCATTTAAGAGATCTGTAGCACAAGTTTTACAATTAAATGTTGTGTATCCATGTTTTTGGCAATAAAAACACTTGACTAAGTTCCCGTTTTTATTGACCCTGCCCTGGAGAATAGTGCCATCTCATGTTGTGAGTTGTCCTCTGCATCACGTGATTTCATTCTCTTTTCTTTTACTAATAGAGATATTATCATTTCATCTACTGATTTAGAAGACAATTGACTTAAGGTAAAAATAACATTATCATAATTGGAAGATAAGTTGTTTAGCAAAATAGCCTTGGCATCTTCATCTTCTAATTTTCCCCAGTTTCCCGCAACTATTTTATGAGAGATTTTAAATCATTTATATGTGTAGAAAATGATACCCCCTCATGCATCTTATGTTTCAATAATTGTAATTTCAATTAGAATTTTGCATTCATAGCCTTTTCCCCAAATGTTTTTCTTAACTCTTCCCATATTTGTGTAGAACATTTTTCCAAGTCAATGAGATGAAGTTGTGAATCTAACAATGAGAGACCTATAATGGACTTATATTTCTCTTCCTTTTTAACCCAATCAACTAATAATTTAAGGTCTTGAGGCATTGGTTTTGTCCCTTTCACTAAATCCCATAATTTTTTATGCATCAAATGCATTCATACTTTAATCTTCCAGTTGTAAAATTTTAATCCATTAATTTTTTCTATAAATATATGTTCCATTTTTAAGGAATGATAAACAAATGTTATGTCTTGTGATGGATCCAGCTACTGGCTCCACTTTTTAGCAGTGCAGTTTATGCAAAGCCTCGTCGCAGCTTCTATTTGTTGGGTGTGTGTTATATTCTTTCCATGACTAGCTCCACACACAAGGGGTCATGGGGGGGCATTAGCTCCCTTGTTTGTTGTGTCGGGTGCAACAAGGGGGTCACAAGGGGTGGAGGCAGCCACCCCTGTCGAGGGGTTTGAAGGGGGCAGTAGGCCCCCTTTATGGGGCTCGAGGCGGCACCCTGGGGAAAACAATAGACCCTATATTAGGTGGGCGTACCTACCTATGGTTTTGTGCATGGTTTTCGCACATGGTTTTGGGCATGATGATTTTCTGCCCATGGTATTTTTTAGATCCGGTCAAGGGAACAATGGTTATGTTCTAATCTAGGGTTAATGGATTCAGGTTTATGGATGCTTTGGCATGTATATATATGTATTATAACTTTGAAAGGAATATAATGAAAAATCAATCTGGTAGTCCCAATTTTGGGAACCATGGGAAAATCTATGTGTATATTTGTTTTATGTTTTATGCTCTCGCCATTGTTTATTTTCCATTTTTTAGAATTCATATGCAGGTAATTTTTGTATGGGGTTAGAACCTACACTATTGTGCTCACAACTGAGTGAACAGAAGGAAAAAATTACCACAGTAATACGAACCCCACTAGCATACTTTAAAATATAATATGAGTAAAAAATTCCCCACTAGCATCACCCTTCGAGTTCAAAAATAATATTAGGTCATGCATGAAAAGATGACATATGAAATCTAATTAACCAAAATCAAACCTGTCATTGCAAGAAGATGGAGGACGATACTTTAGGAAAGGACGTTGACATGCTGCTGCAAAAAAATAATGGATGATGCTATTGCAATAGAGGCTCTGCTACGCACGATTTAATCATTACAGAAGATCATTTTTCAAGTGTAGACGAACATCATAGCCTTCACATTCATATGACCACGGTAAGCATTGATCCCACTCAATTAATAGATCCCACACAGTTGATTTTCTAAGAACAACAAAAGTTGAATTCCTCTCACATTTTCTTGGGCTCTTTTGAAAGGAGTAAACCTGGAGCTACCAGCTTTGATACCAAGAAGGAAAAATAGCAATGCACACACACAAAGGAAATATTTCTATTACACAACAAAGCACAAATATATCACAAATTTATGTTTCCCATGAAATCCAATGGATTCCAAACAAAGAGATTCGTTATTGAGAAATTATCTCAACAAATCAACCAAATAACCCAAATATACCTACGATAGTAAGCTTTATTTCCAAATAATATTTCAATAAGTAAAGAGAAGAAGCAATTGAAAGTAAAACCTAATAATAATAATAATAATAATAATAAAATATTTCACTTTCCATGTCAAATAAAATAATTCAATGTCGACTATGTCTATATTATATATAGTCTTAAGAAAAGAAAAACAAGAAAATATATATATACACTATAAAGCAATTAAAAAATATTTTTTATGGTTTATACATGATCCAAGGGATCAAAAATGAAAGTGCTCAAATTTTCCCAAAATCAGCACCATGAGGAAGTTATCGCGTTCTAAAGTTTTTGGTAAATAGTAGAAAAGTCAACTTGCATGGTTGACTGCGAAGTGTACAGATGCCACGTGGTAGGCGTTATACTGACATGGTGCTGACATTAGTAGGATGATTGAGAAGTACAAATCCAATCATGACATGACACATGGCTCAGTCATACAGAGGCAAATGGCATGTTTTGATTGGGTAGAGATGATTTGGTTTGGGTCAATCACAAAGTGACACATGGCCCATTCACAGGGCACCACATGACACTCCAAATGAGGTAAAAATTTGGTTTATGCACCGAGTGAGACTCTGCAAGGTTTGACTCCATGACCTCCATATTACAAACCACCCGCACTACCAACACGCTACATTGTTTCTTGTTATAACATGGTCGATCGATTTTATTTAAACTGTAATGTTAGCATCATTGGGGAGAGGGGTAGGCTAGAAATCTCACCTGGCTGGCGCAACCCCAAATCATATTGTTTACTGTGATCGTGTTGTAAAGCGGAGAGGGTGGACCGTGTTCCACCTTGCCCATGCCCAAGCCCTGGGTTCTATGGAAATTACATGACTAATAGCAGAAGGTTCGGGAAGGGTAGCCGCGTGGCACTCTACTAACACCCAACCCTAAATAAAATTACATGTCACATGACTAGGAGTGGGGCCGAAGAGGTGTGTGGCCTATGGCCTGCACCCCACATTCATATATATGCCACATTACCAACCAAAGGGCGAAGGAATAGGGGTGCAAACCATGGTATTTGATTGATGGTTCTACATTTTTCACCTGACATGGCGGGAATTGTCTTGAATTTGAAACTTGTAATTGCTAAAAAAATCACCTTGACATTACGCCAAAAACAAATTTTGTTGCCAATTTTGTAGGGAGGATGAATTTGCAGAACAACTAGCAGAGAAGTGGAGAAGGAGGCCTAGCTTGGCCATTTTTCAGCCTTTCTAAGCCCAAGAAAAGCCTACACAAGGGTTTTTGGGTGTTCTAGACACAATGGCAGTATTATTTTTGTTGAAAATGGCAACAAGAAATGCTAAAAATAGCACTGCTATAAATAGTAGTTCAGGCACCAGTGTTGGACATAGCAAAAAGGAATGAAAAATGGAAGTACTAAAAATAGCATTGCTATAAATAGCATTTCGAGATGGATTCCAATTTTAGTTAGTCCCTGAACTAAAATTGAGAAGTAAAATTTGAATTTGATCTTAGCAACTATTTGAAAAATAATTAATTAATTCATCTTGAGTTAATTAGTTGTAGAAAATCAAACATGAAGTCTATGTGGGGACATGCAACAGTTTATCCATTGATTGAGGAATTTATCCATCAGTTAAAGAGATAAGGATGAGGTGTAATATTGAGTTGTGTCAGGCCAGGAGTAACTCCAGCTTGGCAGAAAATTGAAATGATTTATTTCATTAGGTAGCTATTGTTATATACAAAGAATGTGACTGCTCAGTTCATCTTCTTGATGACTGTTCACATTCCAAATTCACCCAATCGCAGAGGATTAGGTGTAAACATTCCCCCCCTTAATCTGAAGGGATGTTGGTGAGTCCAAGCATCATTCTAAATCTTTCAAGGTTTTCTCTTCCAAGCGCTTTGGTGAAGATGTCTGCAATTTGCTCATTTTTGGAACAATGACGGAGATGGATTGTTTTGGCCTCAACATGATGTCGGATCAGATGATATTTAGTATTGATGTGCTTTGTACGATCATGGAACTTTGGGTTCTTGGCCAACTTTATTGCAGAGGTGTTGTCAATCATGAGTGGAGTTGATTGTACTTGTTTTACCTGCATCTTCAAGAATTTTCCTGAGCCACACAATTTCTTTCGTTGCTTCAGCTGCTGCCACGTATTCTGCTTCTGTTGTGGAATCTGCTGGAACTGATGGTTTGCGTGATCTCCAAGAGACAACTCCTGATCCAAGACTCATAGCATATCCAGAAGTAGATACTCCAGTTTCTTTGTCTCCATCGAAGTCTGAATCAGAGTATCCAATCAAGCTGAAGTCGTCCACTTGTGTATACTTGATTCCAAGGTCTTCAGTTCCCTTCAAGTACCTTAGAACTCTTTTTGCAGCAGACCAATGTCCCTCACAAGGCTTTTGCATAAACCTGGAGAGGATTCCAACAACAAATGAAATGTTTGGTCTGGTAGTAGTTAGGTAGTTGAGACTTCCTACAAGCTGTCCATATTTTGTTGCATCCTCAAATTCCTTTCCTTCAATAGATGTGAGCTTTAAGTTTTGTTCCATTGGAGTGGTAAGAGGATTGCACTCTGACATGCCAAACCTGTTCAACAAATCTCAAATGTATTTCTTTTGAGAAAGAAATATGGACTTTGGATGTTGGGTTACTTCAATGCCAAGATAGTAATGAACATAGCCCAAATCAGTCATTTCAAAACTTTTTCCCAATTTTTTCTTTATGGATGCAATATAGCTTTCATTGTTCCCTGTCATTAAAAGATCATCTACATATACCACAAGATATACAACTATTTTGCCAACTTTCTTGACAAATAAAGTTGCATCATCAAGATCAAAATGATTGAAGTTGAGTTTCAGAAGATGCTCAGTTAGTTTTCATACCAGGCTCGTGGTGCTTGTTTGAGGCCATACAAGGACTTCACAAGTTTGCATACTTTATGTTCATGTCCTTTCACAGCAAATCCTTCAGGCTGGGACATAAAAACATTCTCTTTTAGATCTCCATTCAAGAAGGCAGTGTTTACATCCATTTGATGGACTTTCCAACCGTTCTGAGCTGCCAGTGCAAAGAGTGTCCGGATGGTGGCCCATTTTGCTATGGGAGCAAAAGTTTCTTCATAATCGACCCCTTCCTTCTATGCAAAACCTTTTGCCACAAGCCTAGCTCTGTGCTCGTCAAGTGAGCCATCATCTTTGTATTTGTTCTTGTAGACCCACTTGCAGCCAATTGGTTTGGTTCCAAATGGAGGATCAACCAGCTTCCAAGTGCCGTTCTTTATGAGGGCATCATACTCCTTTTGCATTGCTTCTTTCCATTCATCATGAGAAGCAGCTTCTTTAACGGAAGTTGGTTCAAAATATGTAGACAAGTTCAATTCACAATCATAAGAAACATCCATATCAACAGGTGAATTAGAGTCATCTACATCACCTCCATTTTGTCGATTTGAATTTTTGGTTCCTGTTTTTCCAATTTCATTAGGATGAACACTTTCAAGTGTCTTCGTCAGCCACTTTGGGCGACCTTTCTGAGATGGTCCAGGCTGCTCTGTTGATTGAGTTGGGAGTGAATCAAGATTGAGTCTCCCAATTCTATCAATTACATCACTTAAAGCATCATCTGTTGTTGGAGTTTCAGTCGGGGAGAGTATTCTTCAGAAGAAGATTCCACATGTTGATCTAGTATAGGAATCCCCCCTTCAAGATGTGGAATCTGATTATCAAATTCTTGAAATGATTTTGCTTTTGCGAATCTATCCAAGTGATCAAGTTGCCGCTCAACAACATTATCAGTTTTGGAAAATTCAAGAAAAATTACATCTCTAGATACAACAAACTTTTTATTTACCTCATCATAGAGACAGTATGCTTTGGAGGTGTTTGAATACGCCAGGAAGATACACTTGCAACTTCTAGCACCAAGTTTGTTTCTATGTACCTTTGGTATCAAGGCATAACATGTGGAACCAAAGACCCTGAGATGCTTTACCGAAGGAACATGTCCATACCACAATTCATATGGAGTCTTGTTTCTTATAGCATTAGATGGACATCTATTCTTTATATATGCAGCACATAGAATAGCATCAGTCCAAAACATTATCTTTACATTTTTGAAAAAAAGCATGGATCGTACCATATTCAAAATTGTTCTATTCATTCTTTCAGCTACACCATTTTGTTGGGGATTATAAGGCACAGTTGTTTGATGTTTAATCCCATGTTGGCGAACATATTGTTCAAATTCATTTGATGTATATTCTTTTCCATTATCAGTGCGAATAGACCCAATATGGGATTGTGCATCATTTTCAATCCATTTATGAAAAATCTTGAATGTTAGGAAAGCATCAGATTTGTTCTTCAATAAATAAACCCAACACATTCTGGTGTAGTCATCAATAAATGTCATGATATATTTATTTCCATTTGCAGAAGGAACAGGCATTCGACCACATAAATCTGAATGAATAAGTTCAAGCTTCCTATGTGCTCTTGAATGTGAGTCATGAAAGGACTGTTTGCTATGCTTTCCTAGAATGCAAGCATCACATTGCTTAAGTTTTCTAGGAATTGTAGGCAAACCGGCAACACCATTTTTCTTCAATAAACGGAGACTGTCATAGTTTAAATGTCCAAATCTAGCATGCCATAATAAACTTGATGGAAGTGTACCTTATTCATGATGAGAAATATATTAGAAATGTTGTGCATGAGCAGATGTTCCTTGCAGTTTGAAAAGTCTTTCTTCTTCTATCCCTCATGACAAGTGAGTGATCAGATGATTTTCTCACCTCAAGCTTGCCATCAAACTTATGAATGGAGTGACCTTGCTGGCGGATGTGGACCAAGGACAACAAGTTTCTCTTGAGCTGTGGGAGATATAAAACATGATCAAGAAGAAAGTCTGAGAGACTAGGCAGTTTAAGCCTGATTGTGCCAAGCCCTGATGGCTTGATTTTTGACTGATCTGCAAAGTATACTACTCCATCAACATTATCAGTGAAATCTTCAAAAAAATCTTTTCTATGAGTCGTGTGACAGGTTGCTCCTGAATCAAGCAACCAATCATTTTTCCAGGAAGCAAGTGAAGTATTAAACAAATCTTCATTTACTCGAATGTTACATTGTGCCTCAACATAGTAAGTGGATTCAGGTGCTTTACCTTTGTCTGTATCATCAGTTTTACCTTTCTGTGTTGGGTTCTTCTCTGCTCAATTTTGTCCCATGGTAGCTTGCATGTAGAGGCATCATGTGATCCATTTCTTTTGCAGCGAATACAATGTAAATCTGCCTTTTCTGCTTGAGGATGTCTGCCCCCCCCTGCCTCTGAAGTATCTTCCTCTTCCTCTTCGTCCACCTCTTCCTCTTGTAGAATCTTGAGCAGGATATTTTTCTTTATTAGCCATGCATACAGTCTCTTCAGAAGATTCAGG
>APFE031679986.1:28848-40068 GCA_000404065.3 Pinus taeda | reverse complement strand
AAAAAACTTCTGCTGATATACAGTGAAATTGTACTCAAAAGGGCAAAAATACTTTATGCACTATGTTTTCTTCAAATCCCTCCAATGCTTAAAAAAAAATCTTATATAATATATCCAACATACAAACTTTGAATGGAAATTTTACATAATGCTGGGAGAATGAAGATAACAACAATGGTCATGACTCATTCTTCCTCTCCACAGCCACTAGCAATATTAAGTCCAGGGCGCTACGTTACTCAATTTCAAGTTGCAGCTTCTCGGCGCAAACTTATTAGAGTCACTCGATTTGGGCCAAAATTATTGAAAAGATGAAAATCTCAATGAAGATTAGTGGAAAAGGACTGAACCCTTAGTGAAGACTAATGGAAAGGAATCAAATCCCATCAGAAATTACCAAAATATAACTGAAAGCTTGCAAAAATCTCGATTTCCACGCAGTTAGTAACTGTGAAGAAACGCTACCATTACGAAAATAAAACTGCCTAAGGGATGGAGCTTTTCCCGTTTCAGATTGTTCGAAGTTGGGTTTCCGCCTGCATGGAGGACGTCCCAGTTTCGACTCCTCTGCGAAGATAGTTGATTCAAGGTTTGAGAGTCATGAACACAAGAGCAGTTGGCTATTCAATCCGCATATATATCACTGCATAAAAAGTTTGAGCATTGTTTTAAACGCTGTGTTAAACCATGCTACCACTGTAACATATAATACAACGTTGGTATCATCAATAATACAACGTTGAATATCATAAATAAAACAGCATTGAATGCTTAAAAAAATTTGAAAACCAGGGTCCCGACCATCAGCACCCTTTACCCAAGACTCACTTTCCAGTGGTTTTGTAGGTTTTTAGCCCATCAAACACTGATAGCACCATTAATACTGTCAGTCATTGTACACTGTTCAATACCATTCTGCATTCAATACAAATGTTGATACCATTGAAGAAACGCAGAGACCGCCATGAGCGGATTTCAGAGTAGACACAAAAAAACTTTGAACTTATGCAGCGATTTTCTGGAGTGTAAAGATGCAAAAAAATTTAAAACGTCTATGCTGACAAACCCTAGGGAGTCATGCAGCATAATGGTAAGGGAAAATAATAAAAATTCAAGATATATGAACAAAATCCAGAGACAGGTTCCCACGCCATCGATAACCAGGATGTTTTAGCAACCAATGTATTCAAATGACCAGTGTATTCAACGCAGATTCCTTCAACATACACCACTCAGTCATCAGCGCTAAAACAGGAATGGTACAACGCTTCTGTCTGGACAGTATGGACAGATGCGCAGTGCTGGAAAGGAATATGGCAGAGGTAGGTTATTTCAGGATAGAGGCAGAGGCTGAGGCCAGGACAGAGGAGTTATGGGAGCATAATAGCTAAAACAAGGAGCTGGCTCTGATACCATGTCAGGCCAGGAGTAACTCTAGTTTGGCAGAAAACTGATACGATTTATTTCATTAGGTAGCTATTGTTATATACAAAGAATGTGACTGCTTAGTTCATCTTCTTGATGACTGTTCACATTCCAAATTCACCCAATCGCAGAGGATTAGGTGTCAACAAGTTGTAATTAGTTGGCTCAGTTAACTGAGTCAAGTCTAGTTAGATTAATTCAAACAGTTTGTTGAATTAATTGTGAGTTCAATTAGTTAATACTTGCATGCATGTAACTGTTGCTCTCTAGATAACTGAATATTATCTCATAAATAGCTCATGCATGTCAGTTCAATCAGAGACCCAGTTGAGATCAGAGGAAGGGATAGTGTACTATCAATTGGAGGATTTTTCCTATAAGGGAAACTCATCCATGCAAAAGGAATTATCTCCTTCAAGATTGTGCAATTACTACTGAGCCAAGTGAGCAGTGTGAGGTGGGAATTCACACAAGTGGAAGCACTGGACCCTAGGAAAAACTCTGCAAGAAAATAGTAGGCTTGGAGGGCATAGGAGAAGGTTGTGAGAGCCTTTGACTGTCTATGAGCAGCAGAGGGATTGTATTGAGAGCTGGATAACTTGTGAGCTAAAGATTTGTTTAATTCGAACATAATTCCACTTGTATGATAATACAGAGATCAGGGTTTTTAGCTGAGGCTTTCCCCAGAGTATTCTTCTGTGTTCATGTGTGATTGATTTCTCTTCATCTGTTATATGTATTCTATTTTATCTTGCTCATATTCGATTAAGCTTCCACAAGTTTGTTGTAGAAGTAGATCTTCTATTTTTCTTTAGTGTATTGCATAATCTGTTGATCTACAGTGGGAATTTCTACATGGTATCAAAGGTGAGTTTATCGGAGTAGTGAACAATACAATAGAGGAGATTTCAAAGTTTGAGTTTTGGGCTGCGAGTTTTCAGAGCAGATATTAAATTTTTTGTGCAAAATTTTCATAAACAAATAGCAAATCTAGATTCCTTGTGGAAAAATACCCAAATTCAAAAAACAAATCGGCTAAATCGGTGCTCGGATGAGGGAGATATCGCTGATTTTAAATCACCTCTTTTTCCAGAAAATTCCATGATGGCGGGAAAGATGAAATAGATTGGTGTGCTAGCCAAGAACTTGTATGCACTTGAGGTACAAGATGCATGCAAAGCCTTCAGGACCAAGGCAAAGGTTAGATACTTGGTGGTTGAGAGGGAGAGTAAATTACCTCTCAACATGCAACGCCAGCTGAAGTCTCAGACAATTGTGGAGGAGCCACAATTGGTGAAGCAGCTTCAGGAGGTTGTGGAGCAGCCACAACTAGAGAAGTCGAGAGGAGATCTAGTAGAGACATCTACTCATGTAGAGACCTCCAGTAGGGGGAAATTTCGAGCTAGGTGGGCAGAGGGATCACATGCATCCATACCTCTAGTTCAGAGGTGGGGCGATGTGGAGTGACAGTCCTAAGAAGGCTAGAATAGGGGCAGGATCATTGAGGTACCCAACCTCTTTGATTAGACCTTGCTATGGGGGCCCTGACGAGGAGTAGCAGGACTAGCTGAGTGGGTAGAGACAGATGCGGATGGAGTGGCAGAGAGAGCTACAGTGCAGGAATCCCAAGGTTGTGCATAGCTAGCAGGCTACAACAATGCGAGAGGCACAAGAGTGTTGCATCAGTGCAGGATGACACAGAGAGGTGTGCAACAGTGCGAGATGCTTGAGTGTTGAGCAGTTTAGAGGTCACAGAGGGAGCACTTGTCAGTGGTATAGGGAGCTTCAACATCAGAGGATGTTTCTATCCCAACGGAGAGGTCAGTTGGGATATTTTTTTGTTTCTAGAGTTGTTGGAGCAATAACACTTGGGAGAAGTGTTGTATGCAGAACATTCCAAAGGTTCAGGATCGGGTTCGAGTTGAATGCCTTTCTTGTTGAGAGGGAGTGTTAAAAATGGCAACAAGAAATGCTAAAAATAGCACTGCTATAAATAGCAGTTCAAGCACCAATGTTGGACATAGCAACAAGGAATGAAAAATGGAAGTGCTAAAAATAGCATTGCTATAAATATCATTTTGGGATGGACTCCAATTTTAGTTAGTCCCAGAACTAAAATTGAGAAGTAAAATTCGAATTTGATCTTAGCAGCTGTTTGAAAAATAATTAATTAATTCATCTTGAGTTAATTAGTTGTAGAAAATCAAACATGAAGTCTATGTGGGGACATGCAATAGTTTCTCCATTGATTGAGGAATTTATCCATCAGTTAAAGAGATAAGGATGAGCTGTAATTAGTTGGCTCAGTTAACTGAGTCAAGTCCAATTAGATTAATTCAAACAGTTTCTTGAATTAATTGTGAGTTCAGTTAGTTAATGCTTGCATGCATGTAGTTGTTTCTCTCCAGATAACTGAATATTCTCTCATAAATAACTCATGCATGTCAGTTCAGTCAGAGACCCAGCTGAGATCAAAGGAAGGGAGAGTGTACTATCAGTTGGAGGATTTTTCCTATAAAGGAAACTCATCCATGCAAAAGGAGTTATCTCACTTAGGATTGCGCAGTTACTACTGAGCCAAGTGAGCAGTGTGAGGTGGAAATTCACACAAGTGGAAGCACTGGACCCCAGGAAAAACTACGCAAGGAAATAGGAGGCTTGGAGGGAAAAGGAGAAGGTTGTGAGAGCCTTTGACTGCCTATGAGCAGTAGAGGGATTGTACTGAGAGCTGGATAGCTTGTGAGCTAAAGCTTTTTGTAATCCAGAAATATTTCCACTTGTATGATAATACAGAGATCGGGGTTTTTAGCTGAGGCTTTCCCCAGGGTATTCTTCTATGTTCATGTGTGATTGATTTCTCTTCATCTATTATATGTGTTCTATTTGATCTTTGCTCATATTCGATTAAGCTTCCGCAAGTCTATTGTAGAAGTAATCTTGTATTTTGCTTTAGTATATTGCATAATCTATTGATCTACAGTGGGAATTTCTACAATTTTTTCAATTTGAGCATTTTATGTTGATGTACTTTTAAATTTGAGCATATAATATAAGTGGCCACCATTAGAAGCTGGAACCAAAGAAGTAGCCCAGGAGGGATGAACTTTGTCATCAAATTGTTGTGTTGTGATGTTGCATGTTGTCTATTTTTAATTGTTAAAATCTATAAAATTTAACTTAGTTTGCGTGCTTTTTCAATATTTGTCCATTGCCCATAAAACATAAAATAGCTTGCAAAACTTTACATGAGACCTTCAATTTTAATTTCAAACTAGTTTGGTATCAAAACATGGTTTTTTTTAAGGTTTAACAACTTTTGCAAGTGTTTTTCTTGAATGGTTACAAGGTCTAAATTGAAGAGAGGAGAAGTAGTGCTTGAAGAACCAAACCCTCAAATTGGTTCAAGGAGGCCACAAACTCCACTAGTCATGGCAAGTGAAGAAGGACAGGAGTTGATGTCTGAGGATGAGAGAGATTTTAGAAAGTCTTTCTATGATATGTCTGAGATGGTGAAAGTGTTGTACAATGAGAGGAAAGCAAGGTTGCATGGAGAGAATTATAATTAACCAAAAGTGAATGGTGGTGATGGGAGCAAGCCTCCACCTCCACCTCCTCATTCACATCCATCTTCACCTCCATTATTTTTGTCTATTAAAAAAATGGATAGCATATGTACAATTTCTCAACTCAGAAAGATCATGTCATCAATTCTCCAAGATGATAAATTTTGCCATTTTTTTCACAAAAGTGGACTTTACCTAATTTCCTTGATATTATACGAAGTAAAATGAATAATAACTTGTAGTTGGATTTGTTGCACAATTTCCCATAGAATGTCTGAAGCCAAAGAAAACCTATGTCCTTAACTCTCTTGACCTATTTCCAAGTTCATCATAGAATTTGCATTTATTATTAAACTCTCACACATAGTTTTAGAGTTCCAATTCACAACTTCAACAATGAAAGAATTTCAACAAACCATTGTTTTTCCTTAAAACTATATATTCCAAAAAAAACCCTACATTAACTAATGCTCAATTTATGCAAGTCCTTGTGCCTAAGTTAATAATTAATTTATCCACTTCACATATCAATTCCTTATTTCTTTCCAAAGCAAGACTATATGATTCGATTTGCCTATTGATCACTATTAATTTAGCATTGAATAGTGTAGGTTATAATTGTTTATGTGAATTTTCCCAAAACATAATTTCTAAGATTAGCAGCAGGGACTAGGCTACCTTGCAACACTTGTTTTGAGTTCTGAAATGAACTATCTAAATAGGTATGAAGGTGATAGGTATATTCATATGCTAACTTATGGTTAGGTTGTTATAAGATTTGTTATTTAAGGATATATGTTGGAGTGCAGTGGAGTTATGTATGATCAAACTATGAAATAGATCACTCGAATAGGTACTAATGGTAGAAGGTGTATTTGTAAGTTAGCTTGAAGAGGGGATGCAAAATCTCAAGCTGACAAACCATGTAAGAAAAAAATATGCTATAAAATAGAAGGATACAATAATTAATGAACTTTTTTATAGACTTCAACAAAGTTATTGAGACCATGTTAATTTCCCCAAATCATTTTTAAGGTAACTACATAGTAATTTAAATAAACTTCACTTGGTCATAAAGTCAACTTATCATTGTGTATTTATGGGTTAATAGTATATAGAATCATGGTTTTTCCCATAATATTACAATGTAATGTGATCTATTAAAACTATGAAAGGGAAACATAAATTTATTATTTATAGCTTATTTTTCCATGAGGGATTTTAAAGTAAAAAAAGATGTTCATATATATATATATATGAAATTTTAAAATCGTTGTCGATTTTTTTTATTATATTTATCCAAATATTTCCTTATTAAAAATAATTTAATTTTTAATTTATTGAATATATCAAGTTGAAGTTTGTTTTTTGGTTTTTTTTACATCACGTTCAAGTTGAAGTTGATTTCTATATAACTAGTATTATTTCATCTTAAACATGACATGTAAGGGTTGAGAAGGATCAACACTCTCTTCTCCCTCTCTTATATATATTCTATATCTATATCTATATATATATATTATAGATTAGATAATATTATAAGAGAGGGAGAGAGAGTGTGGTTATCCTTCTCAACCCTTACTATGTCAATGTTTAGATAATATTATATATATTATTCAAAATATTTTCATTTCTGAATACATAACTGGATCAGCCCCTTAAGAAACAAATAGGCTTAAAAAAAGGGCCAATATTAAAAAAATTATTCAATTCTTTATGTAAATATATACAAGATATTATTATTATTATTATTATTATTATTATTTTCCTGAGAAAAAAAACTAGTAATTGTATTCATTCAAGAGAAGAAAAAAGTTGCATCTTGTACATGTTGAAACACATTCGAGCAATTAATGTCTCACAAATGATCATAGAAATACAAGTACCAGGTAAGAAACCCTCGCCACAAAAAAGCTAACAATAGGTCTGAAACCCCAGCTAAATGGAATCTCAGGAAAATTTAATATGGGGCACAAGCTATCACGCAAGCTTCAAGAGAAAAGCCAAGAAATAGGCTACAAAAAAACCAAAAAGAAAAAGGCATCAAATCCCATCAAAAAACCCTTGGAAACTACCCAACGACCAACAACAAAGTTGTCCTTTGCAAAAGAAAAATAAAGCAATGGAAGGAAGAGCCATGACACACCCAAAATGTACCCTGGACTAGATTAAAGGCCACAACACATGTAGTTTGCAACATATCCACCAAAACCTACCATTAAAAATCCATAATAAGAAGACGATGAGAAAATGCTAGAAGCAAAAAGTAAGAGGCACAAAACCATGAGCCAAGCAGTAAGGGATCTCCCAACTCAATGCTCCCTCAACCCTTACCACAAAGGGCCATAGATGAAGGCATGGATGAAGACCTCGAGTAAAAGGCTCGGATCAAGCCACAACACTCATAAAAAAACACACTCAACACACCATAGATGAGCACCATGAACTGAAGAATCAATGTCGTTAGAGAGAAACATTGTGGAAAAAATGGTGATGGGAGGCATGAATGAAGCTCGAGGAAGATAAGGTTAGCCTCCTCACACCGCTCCCTCAACTCCAATTATTATTATTATTTTAAACCATATGTAAATTTTCAACATTGAAATAGTTTTGTTAACACGAATATTGATATTATATATATATATTTATATTTATATATATATATATATTATATATAATATCATATATATTATATAATATTATATATATATTATATATTACTTTGTCCCATTAAAGCCTTTTTTTACATAATTTTAAATACATTTCAATATTACTTAATAGAAGGGGACAACAATACAAAAGTATTCCATCCATATGTGAACTACAAGAAAAATATTAATTGATTCAGTTGTAAGAATTTAGTTAATTCCTACAAAGATATGGTGGAAGTAGGAGTTCACCATTTTAATTCTCTATTCTTAGAACCCCAGGGGTGTCCAATCCTTGACACTCTTGATACTCTCAATTTGTTTCCTTGGAAAATATAAAAAGAGATGAATGAGAGGCTGGAGGAAAAACTATCTGAATCTGAGTTATTGGGGGCTCTGTCTATCCTGTAAACATAGACGAGCCCAAGCCCTGACGATGTTACTATTGATTTTTTCTTGGGATTTTATAACCTTTTGAAGGAAGTCATTCTCAAGGTGGCTAGATAATCTCAACGTATGGGATGAATGCATGGTTAATTAAATTCAACTTTCATTTGTCTTATTCTAAAAATGTAGGATGCTCTCTCATTTGATGATTTTTTCCCTATCTCATGCTATAATGTTATTTATGAATTGGTTACGAAAATTATCTCAATGATAATAAAGCCTATCCTTAGCGGTATCATCTCTCAGGAGCAACTTGGATTTTTTCAAAATAGACAAATACATGATGTTATTGCTTAGGCTCAGGCTCTCTTCACTCTATAAAATATTAGAATATTCCAACATTGGTGATGAAGATTGACCTATCAAAATCCTATGATAGGGTTAGTTGGATTTTTACCAAACTTTTCCTAATCTATCTAGTCATGAGTCTTAAAACAATGAATTGGATCATGGGATGTATATCGTTGGTGAATTTTACAATTCTTATTAATGGGTGCCCTTCCAAATTTTTCAAGGCCACTGGAGTGTCACACAAGGATGTCCTTTGTTTCCTCTTCTCTTCTTAATAGTGGCAAAATCTCTAAGAAAGTTTATTCATGAGCCTATATCCTCTAGGGAGCTAAAAGAAATCCCTATATCTAACTAGGTGACCATATCACACCTCTTCTTCATTAATGATATCCTTATCTTTCTTGCTATAACCTTTTCAAATATGTTAGTCATAAAAATAATTCTCACTCACTTTGAGTTAGTAACATGAATGCTAATAAATGAAATAAAATCCTCTATCTCCTCCAATAATTTACCTGGTCACATGAAAAACTTTATCTCTTAGTTTTTTTCCTTTAAATGTATGGACTTGCGTAAAGGTCATAAATATATGGGTTTTCATCTTTAGCCAAATTTATACATGGTGGAAAATAGCTTTTGGATAATAAAAAAGGTTGAAGTTGGGATCTCTGTTTGGGTTAATAGACTACTTTTGATAGGAGGTCAGCTAGTTTTGATTAAATCAATCCCTAATATCATTCATTTTTACTAGGCATCAATAGGGGCTATTCCCAAGAGCATCCTACAGAGAATTTGAAAGACCGGTTTCATATTTTTGTGGGATGACAATAGATCATCAAAGGGAATCCTAGTGGTAAAATGGTCTTTGATGGAAAATCCCAAACTCTTAGGAGGATTGGGCTTGAAAATATCATGTTATTCAGCCAATCACTAGATGGAAAAAGCTTGTGGTGACTTTTAAACAACAACTCTCTTTGGCGTAGAACAATGAAGAATAAATACTTTGGAGGCAAAAAAATTTATTGGATTAGGTATCCTTTGAACTTTATCACAAATTCTTCTATACTATGGAAGGAATTGGAAAATTCCCTTCCTATTATTGATGAATGGCTTGCATGGAATATTGGGAACGATTGAAATGCCAGAGTTGGTAATTCATGGGTCAGTGTAGGAGAAAATTATAAGTGGTTAGAAAATACCATTGCATCTTTTCATGAGGCCAACGTTTACTCTTTAGCATATGCGAGGTCTCAACGGTCTTAGGAATGGAGATTATGGGTTGGAAATTAGCCCTTTACTTAGGCCTTGCAAAAGAGGAAGCCCATAAATGTCACATCTTTGTTGGATTTCTTGTTTTGAAAATGATCTATCTATCTAAGTTGAGGATTGCTTGATTTGGCAAAAAATATGATTTCTAGAGCTTTCATAGCCAAATTAGGATACTAAGCACAGGTCGATTCTTCTTTCAATCGGGAAATTTTTTGATGGTAGCTAGTTCTTTCGAAACATCAAGGTCCTTTAAAATATATGCTGGCCTTATGGCTTGCCCTCAATAACAAATTTCTTACTTGGGATAATGGGTAGAAGAGGGGTTTGATCAACCCTAGTATGTAACCCCTTTGCAAATCAAAGGAGGAATCCATTAACCATTTATTTTTCTATTGTCCTTTTTTGTCCAACTATAGACTCTGGTAAAAAAAAAAAAAAAAACTCCTAGAGTTGGCTCTTGGGACAAACTCTCTCTACGTAACTGTGTTCTCGATTATGCTACGGATCACTCTGTAAAGAAAAATGTTATTTTCCTTACTTCTTTCATGCATTCGATTTGATGGGCTAGTAACTCAACTATCTTCCATGGAAAATTTATTCTAGATGAGGTGGTATCATGGATTATAGAATTCGCATGTAAAGCTTACAAACTTGAAACAAAAAGAAAAATTCTGAGAGCCTCCATTAGTCTTGCCATTAAATTAGAAATCCTATGGGGATTTTTTGCTAGTGCAAGCCAAGGTAATCCCCTTCTTTGTGTGGTTAGAGCAATCCTATTAACCAACAAACATCATTTCTTACATATAAGATATTGACTAGGTAGGGGATCTAATAACAATGTGGAGTTTACAACTCTTTGTAGCCTAATAAGCATGGCCGACACTAAGAATAACAAAAGGCTATATATTTTTGATGATTCAAAATTGGTGGTGGATTGGGTATGTGGCCATGTTTGTATTGTCGCTCATTCTCTAGAACATGTTTTACATAATATTAAATTTGTAATGAAATACATGAAATGGTTCTCTTATTATCACATCTACATGGAACTCAACATGAAGGAATATTAGTTCTCTAAGGAAGTGCTACAATGTCCTTTAGGATTGTTTGATATCTATGAGTATGTGGAATGCCACAAGATTGTGGTTTTCAGGCCAGGAAGTAACTCCAATAGGTAGTAAAACTGATTCGATTTATTCCATTAGGTATGTTATTGTTATATACAAAAGGGTGTGACTGCTCAGTTCATCTCCTGATGTCTGTTCACATTCCTAATTTAATTTTTTACATAAATTCACCCAATTGTGAGGATTAGGTGTCAACATTCCTCCCCTTAATCTGAAGGGATGTTGGTGAGTCCAAGCATCGTTCTGAATCTTTCAAGCTTTTCTCTTCCAAGTGCTTTCGTGAAGATGTCTGCAATTTGCTCATTTGTGGAAGAATGACAGAGATGGATTGTTTTGGCCTCAACATGATGTCAGATCAGATGATATTTAGTATTGATGTGCTTTGTTCGATCATGGAACTTTGGGTTCTTGGCCAACTTTATTGCAGAGGTGTTGTCAATCATGAGTGGA
>APFE031679986.1:738-27262 GCA_000404065.3 Pinus taeda | reverse complement strand
GTACTTGATTCCAAAGTCTTGAGTTCCCTTCAAGTACTTTAGAACTCTTTTTGTAGCAGACCAATGTCCCTCACAAGGCTTTTTCATAAACCTGGAGAGGATTCCAACAACAAATGAAATGTCTGGTCTGATAGTAGTTAGGTAGTTGAGACTTCTTACAAGTTGTCTATACTTTGTTGCATCCTCAAATTCCTTTCTTTCAATAGATGTGAGCTTTAAGTTTTGTTCCATTGGAGTAGTAAGAGGATTGCACTCTGTCATGCCAAACCTGTTCAACAAATCTCCAATGTATTTCTTTTGAGAAAGAAATATTGACTTTGGATGTTGGGTTACTTCAATGCCAAGATAGTAATGAACATAGCCCAAATCAGTCATTTCAAAACTTTTCCCCAATTCCTTCTTTATGGATGCAATGTAGCTTTCATTGTTCCCTGTCATTAAAAGATCATCTACATATACCACAAGATATACAACTGTTTTGCCAACTTTCTTGACAAATAAAGTTGCATCATCAAGATCAAAATGAATGAAGTTGAGTTTCAGAAGATGCTCAATTAGTTTTTCATACTAGGCTCGTGGTGCTTGTTTGAGGCCATACAAGGACTTCACAAGTTTGCATACTTTATGTTCATGTCCTTTCACAGCAAATCCTTCAGGCTGGGACATAAAAACATTCTCTTTTAGATCTCCATTCAAGAAGCAGTTTTTACATCCATTTGATGGACTTTCCAACCGTTCTGAGCTGCCAGTGCAAAGAGTGTCCGGATGGTGGCCCATTTTGCTGTGGGAGAAAAGTTTCCTCATAATCGACCCCCTCCTTCTGTGCAAACCCTTTTGCCACAAGCCTAGCTTTGTGCTTGTCAAGTGAGCCATCAGCTTTGTACTTGTTCTTGTAGACCCACTTGCAGCCAATTGGTTTGGTTCCAAATGGAGGATCAACCAGCTTCTAAGTGCCGTTCTTTATGAGGGCATCATACTCCTTTTGCATTGCTTCTTTCCATGCATCATGAGAAGCAGCTTCTTTAAAGGAAGTTGTTTCAAAATCTGTAGACAAGTTCAATTCACAATCATAAGAAACATCCATATCAATAGGTGAATTAGAGTCATCTACATCACCTCCATTTTGTCGATTTGCATTTCTGGTTCCTGTTTTTCCAATTTCATCAGGATGAAACTTTCAAGTGTCTTTGTCAGCCACTTTGGGGGACCTTTCTGAGATGGTCCAGGCTGCTCTGTTGATTGAGTTGGGAGTGAATCAAGATTGAGTCTCCCAATTCTATCAATTACATCACTTAAAGCATCATCCGTTGTTGGAGTTTCAGACGGGGGAGAATCTTCTTCAGAAGAAGATTCCACATGTTGATCTAGTATAGGAATCCCCCCTTCAAGATGTGGAATCTGATTTTCAAATTCTTGAAATGATTTCATTTTTGCGAATCTATCCAAGCGATCAAGTTGCAGCTCAACAACATTGTCAGATTTGGATGATTCAAGAAAAATTACATCTCTAGATATAACAAACTTTTTATTTTCTTCATCATAGAGGCGGTATGCTTTGGAGGTATTTGAATAACCCAAGAAAATACACTTACGACTTCTAGCACCAAGTTTGTTTCTATGTACCTTTGGTATCAAAGCATAACAGGTGGAACCAAAGACCTGAGATGTTTTACTGAAGGAACATGTCCATACCACAATTCATAAGGAGTCTTATTTCTTATAGCATTAGATGGACATCTATTCTTTATATATGCAGCACATAGAACAACATCAACCCAAAAAATTATCTTTACATTTTTGAAGAAAAGCATGGATCGTACCATATTCAAGATTGTTCTATTCATTCTTTCAACTACACCATTCTGTTGGGGATTATAAGGCACAATTGTTTGATGTTTGATCCCATGTTGGTGAAGATAGTTTTCAAATTCATTTGATGTATATTCTTTTCTATTATCAGTGCGAATAGACCCAATATGAGATTGTGCGTCATTTCCAATCCATTTATGAAAATTCTTGAATGTTTGGAAAGCATTAGATTTGTTCTTCAATAAATAACCCAACACATTCTGGTGTAGTCATCAATAAACGTCATGATATATTTATTTCCATTTGTAGAAGAAATAGGCATTGGAGCACATAAATCTAAATGAATGAGTTCAAGTTTCCTATGTGCTCTTGAATGTGAATCATGAAAAGATTGTTTGCTATGCTTTCCTAGAATGCAAGCATCACATTGCTTAAGTTTTCTAGGAATTGTGGGCAAACCAGCCACACCATTTTTCTTCAATAAACGGAGACTGTCATAGTTTAAATGTCCAAATCTAGCATGCCATAATAAACTTGATGGAAGTGTACCTTCTTCATGATGAGAAATGTATGAGAAATGTTGTGCATGAGCAGAGGTTCCTTGTAGTTTGAGAAGTCTTTCTTCTTCTATTCCCCTCATGACAAGTGAGTGGTCAGATGCTTTTCTTACCTCAAGCTTGCCATGAAACATATGAATGGAGTGACCTTGCTGGCGGATGTGGACCAAGGACAGCAAGTTTCTCTTGAGCTGTGGGAGATATAGAACATGATCCAGAGGAAAGTCTGGAAGACCAGGCAGTTTAAGCCTGATTGTACCAAGCCTTGATGGCTTGATTTTTGATTGATCTGCAAAGTATACTGCTCCATCAACATTGTTAGTGAAATCTTCAAAAAAATCTTTTCTATGAGACATGTGGCAGGTTGCTCCTGAATTAAACAACTAATCATTTTTCCATGAAGCAAGTGAGCCATTAAACAAATCTTCATTTACTCCAATGTTACATTGTGCCTCAACATAGTGAGCGGATTCAGGTGCTTTACCTTTGTCTATATCATCAGTTTTACCTTTCTGTTGGTTTCTTTTCTGCTCAATTTTGTCCCATGGTAGCTTGCATGTAGAGGCATCATGTGATCCATTTATTTTGCAGCGAATACAGTGTAAATCTTCCTTTTCTCCTTAAGAATGTTTGCCCCCCCCTGCCTCTGAAATATCTTCCTCTTCCTCTTCGTCCACCTCTTCCTCTTGTAGAATCTTGAGCAGGATGCTTTCCTTTATGAGCAAGGCACACAGTCTCTTCAGAAGATTCAGGGGTTGTCTTCTTTCCGAAAGCTTTCTCTCTTTCAACAAACTTTTTCACAAGAGAGTCAAAGGTTATATCTTTGAGATTCCCATTTGCTTGCAATGACTCAAGATAATTGGAGTAAGTAGAATAAAGTGCCTTGAGAAAAGCGATAATAGGAATATCCAATTCAACCTTAGTAGATTTGATATCATGCATTATAGACTTTACTTCAGATGCAAGCGCAAGAGGATCATTATTTTGCAGTTCAAGAGTGAAGAGTTTAATCATGAGTTGAACAACTTCAAGTGCAGAATGTGAGTCATAGAGTTCTTTCAGCTTTTGTAAGGCTTCAAAGGCAGTTGAATATGACGAAATATGACAACTCACCTCTTCATTTACAGATGATGCGATTAATGCATAAGCTTTGTTGTTCTTGTTTTCCCAAATGATGAGCTCTTTGTTTGAGGTAGACTATACTGGGTCATTGTCTCCTTCTCCAACACATACTCCTTTCCCTAACTCATTGAAGATGAGGGTGTGTTTTATCATCCGGGACCATTCAGGATAGTTCTCCTTGCCAATGAGAACAATTCCTACCATGGAAATTATTGAATGCATTCTGTAAAAAAAAAATTGCTGATAGAAAAGAATACTTTTGCCAATATACAGTAAAAATGTACTCAAAAGGGCATTCTCAAAGGGTATTATTGTCCACCAAGACTTCTAAGATAAGGTTTTCATGTACCCACTTTCAAAATGTATACGGCTACCAATAAAACATTCAATGTATATGCAGTATACGGCCTCTTTTAAAAAAAAGGGCTCAATACATTATGGATGTTCTGCCTCCACCAAATATTCTACTACAAAATTTATTTTTTTTCTCAAAAATTTGTAGCATCATTAATAAACTCATATCAAGACCGTATTAGACAATACATGATAATTTACCCCACATAAATCTTCAATAATTGCATAACAGGCATACAAGAGGAACCTTCCAAAGAAATTTCCACCATATGTGAAGCAAAGCACGCTATCCCAGAATGCAGCCACTAGTTCTGACCTTTAAATGTTGCCCATGTACTTATGGCCAACGCAGCACCAAAAACAATGTAACATGCACTTGCTGTCCACGAACTTATGGCCAACGCAGCGCCAAAAAACAATAATTTAAAAACTGTGTTGGTAACCAAACAAAATCACCAGAGAGTATGTCGATACCATTCTGCTGCATTGATACCATTCGCACTTGGGAAGAGCCCTGGGCTCACACACCATTACGCCATGATCCAAGCACGATTTCCCATTGCAATCAAGCGCAACATGGATTGCAGTCAAACGCAATACCAATTGCAATCAAGCAACACGAATTGCAATCAAAAGCAACATGAATTGCAGTCAAACACATACCAAAAACACACCAGCAGCGTTACTATACCAAAAACGAAGAGATATTTCAAAGGACAGAAGTGTTGAGGCAATCGAGAGATAAAACAATTTTAACGGACAGCGGAAGTAGGACAGTGTTTAGGGGAATGTTTTATTGTTTTATGACAGCGCTCAGTCAGAACAGTGCTCAGGTCAGGAGCAAAAATGAAGGGAGTTACAACTATTTTGAGAACTTGGCTCTGATACCATGTCAGGCCAGGCAGTAACTCCAATAGGCAATAAAACTGATTTGATTTATTCCATTAGGTATGTTATTTTTATATACAAAAGGGTGTGACTGCTCAGTTCATCTCCTGACGACTGTTCACATTCCTAATTTAATTATTTACATAAATTCACCCAATCGTGAGGATTAGGTGTCAACAGTGGTTATGGAATTTCAGTTCTAGTTTTATTTCAGTAAATGATAGAATATATGCACATATCTATCACATAGTATTTTTTTCAAATTAGATAGATTTATGCTCCATCTTTTTGGACAAATCATTTTTTTATTAGAATTTTCAAGATCTTCACCATGTATATTTTTTTTTTAGAAATATAAGTTTTTTTTCCTAGGAAAAAATATAAATTTATTATAATTATAATTTTTTTATGTTATTACTAACATATATAAATAAAAATAAAATTTTGTTTTTAGAGGAAGATACATAATTCCTTCCATGCTCAACCTTAAGTTAACATGTGTCCTTTTTAAAATAAAAATAAATACTATCTAAATAATAAATAATGTTTGTTATAATAAAAAATAAAAATGAATATACATGTTGATTAATTTTAATTAATAACATTATAAAACTTCAATAATCACACTCTGATTGTTATCACTTCATTCATTGTTGATATGACAATGTAGTAAGAAGGAGACGTGGTAAAAATATTTTACTCTTATTCTTAGCCTTAAATAAAAAGTTTTTATATTTATGTGAAATAACATAATTTTATATTAACTTTAAAGAGATAACTAATTACATGCAAAACAAATCTTATATTTTCACTTTTGAATGTGAATAAGATGTATAATTCAAAAAAAAAAAATTTAACCATACTAAATATTTATATACACAAAGTAAAATCAATAAAACTAATATATAGACATTTACAAAATAATAATAATAATAATATAAAAGTTTGGTGTACATAATAAAAATATATATATTTTAGGATAAGATTAAGTAATATTGATATGTATTTAAAATTTTATTTATAATGAACAATGAGGTTCATAAATAAAATATGTGAATAACAATGTTAAATACAATATTTCCATGACCATGTTAAATAAAATATTTCCATGTCAATTATTATGTATATATTATATATGGGTTTAAAGAATAAACTAGGCATATATTATATAGAGAAATTTAAAAAAAAATATGGTTCAAATGTTTGAAGTATTCTCAGTATTCTATTTTTTGTTTCCAATAAATTTTGTGTAACATTTAACAAAGATTTGTTGGATTTCTAAGTTTGAGTTGTATAGTTTACAAAATCTTTCAAAATTGATCCATCTTATTAATGATTTGGAAGAGTGATGAAATAGGTGCAAACTTTTTTTTCAAGTTTTGCACTATAAAAGAAGTTTGCAGCTCAAAAGATTTTATCCTTGACGCTTGCTAGATCCATGGTCAAGATGGATCTATACTAGTATCTAGAATATGACATTCATTGTTAATAATTCTTTGTTAATCGAAATTCATATATATGTATGTGTGTGTATTATTATAATTTATTTTTTAAATATAGTGCATTGGTGATATATTGGAGTAATTTGGAATTTTTCAATTGTCACTATGATATCAAGAGTATATCAAACAACTCTTAAGCATATACCAATAACTTATGACTTAGCTAGAATTAAGATATGGATAAACTAATAACATATGATTTAGCAAGAGCCAAAATTTCTAATAAGTAGAGGTACTTACTCTTTAAACCTTATTGCAATATGTGAAACATATCCCTTTAAATTAAACTTCCAAGAAATAAAAAAACAAACTATATACTCAACCATTAAAGCAATTCTATACATTTAAAAATAAACAAGGGCTACATGGTAGCTAGTAGCTACCGCTTGGCTTAAATATAACTTAATTAAATGAAAAAATAATAAAGACATATTTCATCACAAAAGTAAAACAACTAATAAACTAGCAATTGTCCCAAAAGATACAAAGAGAGGCCAATGGGATTATTAAATTGGAATTGTTAAATTTTTCTAGAAGAGTTAATTGGTTTGTGGAAAACCTTGTTTTCTTGGACTGGATCATTGTGCAATTACTTTTCTTTAGATGTTTTGTTTATATCTATATTACAAGGAACACATTGAATGTCTTATTTCATTTTAGAGTAAGTTAATTATCCAAAATCAAGAGGTTAAGTTAATTACCCCAAATCAAGAAACCTCTATAGATGTCCAAGTATATATGAAGAATACATCTCATTCATATGCAATACCAAATCCATATTTTCTTTTCTCTGAGTAAAATTTCAAAAGCATGAACACATGCCATTTCATATGCACAATAAACCCAACTTCTGAAATTGCAATGCTTGGATGCATCCCATTCATATGCTACAGTAAACCCATATTTTCCTTAAATTTCAATCCATAAACACATCCATTCATGAGCCATAACAAAACCACAAAAAATAAAATCCCCTGACCCGTTAATACATTATCTACTCAGAGAGAGGTAAGAAAAAAGGATAGCACTCTCTACGAATCCTTCATGTCTCCGAAGGAGACGAGGAGCGTCCCATGACCCATTAATGCATTGTCTTCTCAGGAGTGCGAGGTAAGACTAAAGAAAATCGCTAGCTACGGATGTTTCATGTCTCCATAAGGCCTTGATAAATATTTGTTTATTTTGTAAATACAATAGTTTGATTGCATTTTAACACAGTAAATACTAAAAATGAGCCCATAAAGAGCAGATAATCAAGAAGGAAAAGCTTCAATCACAAACTGGAAATCAGGAATGGTGATTATTTTATAATGACCGAATCCACCTTCTAATAAAATCTTCTTCCATTCTTTCTCTGTTCTTTCCTTCCCAAAAGAGCAGTGCGCCACCATTAGCAGATCAAATACTAGAACTAAATTAGGATCCAGAACCGACTTCTCTTTCTAGCCACCATTATTATTATCACCGCCTCTATGATTAGAGTCCAGCACCACTACGTCAACAATAATGAGCTTCCCCATCTCAGGGATCGCCTTCCTGCAGCTCTTCAGTATCTTGATACAGTCCTCGTCGCCCCAGTCATGCATGATCCACTAATGACATCACACAAACAAATTGTATAGTCAAAACATGCTCCCAGCTCATTCTAATTGAATTACATGACAGCTCAGCAAGTTCAAGACTTACCTTCATGAATATGGCGTCCACAGAGGGCACGGTTTCAAACATGTCTCCACCCACGTGCTCCACACCTATTTACATACATTTATATGTATAAGATTGTTATGCATATATACCATTGATGAAGCAAAGGTGTTGTTAGTAACCTACGAGATGGGGAGCAGTGACCATGACATGAGGGAGGTTGTAGTTGATGCCTCTGATGAAAGGATAGCGTCGCAGCATTGCCTCGATTGTCTCCTCTGCAATCCCAGCCTCTCGAGGCAAATCAAAGAATGGAAGTTAAATTTTGAAAAGCCGATAGGATTATTAAATTAGCATAAAAAAAAAATGAGAAATTAGCATGATGATTTGATGTTTGAAACGTCAAACAAGGCCGCACAGCCTTGTGATTTTAAATATGACAATTTTTTTTCAAGTTTGATTGAAGATTGACTACCAACGTAACCCCAAGATCCCTGGCATATTTGATTTTCACCATGCTTTTAAATTGCAAATTAATAATTCATATTTCCTTTTGACACTTGTACCTTCCATGTGATTTGTCGATATCATCCATTGGACAATTATCGCTGCCCTATGCAAAAAACTTTAAACCATGTGAAATAATAAACCAAAACGGTTTAACCTTCCCTGCTATCTCAAGAATATGGCAAAACAACTACGAATCCTTGCAACAAAATAAGGTAAAAATGCCATGGTGCATATATACAGGGAAATACTGAACAAATTAATCAATTAATGTTAACCCTCATCTTCTACCAGCTTAATTGTTTACCTGGGCATTCTCATCTACCTATTTACATGGGTCATCTCCATAAATATAGGTTCTGGACATTCAACTGATGGTATTGAGCAAAATAACTAGTAATTAAACAAGAAATGATCGAGTTGATAGAATTTGCAGGGAGCGAACCGAAAATGACAGAATGATTTCTCTCTTTGAGAAAAGAAAAATCGCCACTCACCTTACCTAATAAAATGAATGCCGCAAAGTGGTGTATGAACATCTTTTGCATGCGTATTATTGTCTTGCGTGTTGTTTCACCTATCCAGATTCACGGCAAGCCATTCAAATACCGTGTAATTGTAATTAGGTTTAACTTTTTAATTTTTTGCCATGTAATGGGAAATTTTATTTTTATTTTTAATACATTCAGCAAAGGAATTTATGGCACCTCATATTGAACTATAGAGTACCTCTCAACCTAATTACATTACTGTTCTAAAATAGCATCCTTTCCAATATCCACTCAGCCAAACACATTTAGATACCTAAAGCCTTTTGCCATGTAATGGGAATTTTTTTTTAATACGTTCAGCAAAGGGATTTATGGTTGATGGAGGAGGATACATGTAGTACTGTTTTCCAGAGTGGGAAAACCTATCCCTTTTAACAAGTTATAAATGTATACATTTGGTTTGAACGTTTTTCTGGACTCTCCCTGGTTGAATCACTAAGCTCAATGGCATATGACACGAGGTTTTGATCATTCCAACAAGAACCTTTTATACCAATGTGCAGATACTTTAGGGTATCTCTTCAAACCATCTTTATAATTGATATAAATAAAACCAAATCGAGATGTATAACCAAATCCCCATTCAAATTTATCCATAAGCGACCTAGAATAGAATCCATGGACATCTGCACCTTCCCTGCAAAACATCATATTATAGCTTTCGGATTTTCCCTTCTCTGTTTTGGAAAAAGCAATAATTAAAACTGCACTTGTACCCAATGGTGCACCACAAGTACTGTGCACTATAAAGATTTATACTCATATGCTCTTTTTCTGTATAAAGATTTATACTCATCTACTCTTTTGTGTCTCATTACAGTATATATAATAATGGAATGAAATAGATTATGAATGTTACAGTGCTTCATGACTACCTTATAGCTTGAAGTATGTAGTGCAGATGCTCTGAACAGTAATTTATAAGCCATGTATCATTCAATGCTTCATCAAGATGGATCAGACTTTTCCACAGGGAAATCATTCACTCCTGCAACCAAATTTTAGCGTTATGTCTACATCTATTGAAACCAAAAATGAAATGAAAATCGATAATGTGATTTACTTACCATTTTCTATTATAAATATAGGTGGATTGTTATACCGTTGTTTTATGTAGATTAGCAAATCCCTTAACCCTGGTGCATACACATAAAGCCAAAAGGATGCATGTACAAACGTTACATATATATATCAACATCTGTGGCTTTAGCTTTTAAATTAAACTACATAATTTGAGCTCAATTTTAAGCTTGAATATCAATATTTGTGTGTAAGTTTTGTTCTAAATATTTTAGCATACCTTGACTCCTATTGGCACCCCACTGCGCTCTACTATAGAAATCAAGTCAAATGCAAATCAAATGTTAGTAAGTAGCAAGAACTTCCTGGACATACTACTGGATTTGATCCTTAGATTGTTACATGTGAACAGAATAATAGTAAATGACGAGGCCTTACAGATGAAATTGGCTCTGTTGTCCCTGTTCCAGCTAGAGTTCACCTTGCTCGGGTCGAAACAATTAATTGTGTACTGACTTGTATAATAATTCATTCCGAGGATGTTGAAGGATCCTTTTAACTGTTCAGATTCTTGCTCAGTGACCTTTAGCAAACGATCACCGAGCCTATCTCTCATTGTAAATGGGTAGCCCCCTGATGTTACTAGATCAATAAACCTGCCATACAAAAAGTCATAGTGTATTAGAGTACTGTAAGCAAATAAGAAAATATGATGAAAGAAAATTTATGCACCTAACAAAAGCCATAAAAACAACTAACCACAAAAGAATCTTATATTAAAGTGTAAGGATCCAAAACTAGAGACAAGTAATACCATCCGAGTATGAAATCAATCACTCTCTACTCTGCATTTTGGTCATCCTAAGATGATGAATAAGGATAAGTCCAGTTGCAGACTAATGTAAGTCCTATACAACCCTTTTGCTCGACCTGCAAATATTTTTACATCATAAATCTCTCTTTGTGAGTCTAGTGAAAACATAGCTAAAACTGAGAAGCTAGTAACGAAAACTTAATGAACTTTTTAAATGCACATTACACAGCCATTTCAAGTATAGTTAGAGCACTGCTAAGTAAAAAATACTTGCTTAGATTTATACCAACTTTGGAGCTATCCAATGTTGAGAAGGATCAAAAGCCATTTTGTAACTGTTTTAGTTGATAGTGCGAATATATCAATCTTCCAATAATACAGCTTATATGGGGATGCCTAAGGGGCAGGGCTACTTAACAGATGCCAAGCTTATTGGTCTCTGTATGCATTTCCCTTTCAGACCCAGTATAGATGTACAATTTTAGTGACAGTTAAGACAATGAGAATGCTCAAGTGGCCTAATTATCATCATTCACAACTATCATGAAGGAGTAGGATGATAGGTTTTAATTTCATATATCAGATAGAAATTCAACCATCAAATTGGAAAAATCTTACGGAAGGAGTAGGATAAGGGGTTTTTGTGAAAACTGGATAAACATTCCCTTTGCATCATGAAATAGCACATATCGAATTCACATGGTAAAGTATAATCCCAATATAGTAGCGTTTTCAAAATTGTTGCATTCATATTATCAGAATCTACCATTGCAATAAATTTCAGCATAGATTGGATAGCAGGATTCCAATGAAAACAATTTGGGAAAGAGGCTAATCATTATATTCTTCCAATTATCCTATTCTATAAGGTTCATGGTGAAATCACAATGTTCTCTCATTTAAATTGTATTTTTGAATGCAGATATGGATTCAGCACCTTGGAAGACCCCAAGGTTTTCCCAAGGTATATGAATTGTGGGACTCGACAACTTTAAATTACAATTTTCCTAATATTTCAACAGATTTCGAGCAAAATCAACCAGAAAAGCTGTCCAAAAGAGGGCCAAAAGGTCGCCCTGTTAGACTACTGCGATGGGCAATCAGAAAATCATCATCAATAAGCTGAGGTTCGAGTTAATTGGGTATCCTATTGCCTCATAAGTTAGGGCCTAATGGATCCCGGATATAGTAGCCTTTTATGCAGTACGCCTGGTAACTGCATCCTGTGTTGCATCTCTTACCATGAATGTATGTCAACCAACTATATATTTGAAGATCAAACCCTAAAACAGATCACTTCCCATTGCCATAATGTTTATAGCTTAATCACAGTAAATCCATTTGTACATAAATCAACATTTTTATGTGCTCTGGGGTATTTTGACATAAATCTACATGTTGACCAATTGAAAAAACAATCATGAAAGCTGATGTTAGCTTCAATTCTCTTAGGCTTTTGTGTGTAGAATAACTACTCTACCTTGTATTTTCTTCTATATACTTCCACAGCAGCTGCATGTGCGAGAAGCATGTAATGGCCCGCTGTGTACATTTCATCTGCATCAGGTCTCTGAAAACCACAAAGGCCAAGAGCAAGAATTCTGACATCACATCCTAGGGTGCAATACATAAAAGGTTCGTTGAATGTTATCGACCGTTTAACCCAATCACCAAATAATCGGAAAAATGCTTCTGCATAGGCAGTGAAATCAGTCCTGCATCATGATATCATTATAACATAAAAATGAGTGATTCGTAGAGCATGAATATCAAAGTACAGAAAATTAAGTTTTGCTAATGGGGAAATCCTAATCATACACTATGTTTGGACTCAGAAATCCTCCATATTCATCCTCCAAAGACTAGGGAGTATCCCAGTGAAACAAAGTGACAGACGCTTAGATTCCTGCAATCAGCGCCATTCAAAGAAAGAGATGATCAGAACCTAATAAATAGGCTACATTACATGTGAGATCAATCAAGCTACAGTAAGTGAGAATATTGGATATAACCATTCTGGAGGAGTTCATTGATGAGGTTATTGTAATAGTCTACTCCTTCCTCATTGATCTCTCCTTTTCCCTCTGCAATAATTTATACACATTTGATTAATGGACATCATAGATATCAAATTCATCTGTGAGAATTAATAAAATTTGCTAGACATTGAGAACTGTGAATGCATTTGGTGATTAATTTTCTCTGTTGGAGCTTGCTTGGAAATATACGAAGCCATGAAATCAAGAATCTGTAGGTATCCACTCCCATATCTTTCATCAATTTTACATATTCCTACAGGATATATGAAAAATTATATAATGTTTTCTCATTTATGAATGAGATACAAAGAATTTAACCTAATCACAATATCATTAACAACTACCATATTAGGAGCCCTGGAATTCTAAACCATTTTTTTGTGACTAGGCCATGGTTAGCTCTTCTATTCGATGGAAGAAGATCAATCCATTTATGGGAGGCTTATTAGGATTGTATTAGGATTGTGTGAGATTCTTATCGCCGATTGTGTGAGGTTCCTAGTTGCCCAACTTCCCATGAAATAGCTTCCATCCTCAACTCCTCCCATGAAATTGAAACCAGTAACCAGTGAACTGGCAAAAAAAACCTAAACCCTAATCTATACCTCATAGATAACCTTAAATCATTACCTTAACTTAACTCCCATTTCAAAAATATCTAATACCTTATAACGATGATATTGATCCACTGCTACATCATCGTTGCTTCCAGAATATCAAAGTACAGAAACTTAAGTTTTGCTAATGGGGAAATCCTAATCATACACTATGTTTGGACTCAGAAATCCTCCATATTCATCCTCCAGAGACTGGGGAGTATCCCAGTGAAACAAAGTGACAAACGCTTGGATTCCTACAATCAGCGCCATTCAGAGAAAGAGATGATCAGAACATAATAAATAGGCTACATTATATGTGAGATCAATCAAGCTACAGTAAGTGAGAATATTGGATATAACCATTCTGGAGGAGTTCATTGATGAGGTTATTGTAATAGTCTACTCATTCCTCATTGATCTCTCCTTTTCCCTCTGCATATACACATTTGGTTAATGGGCATCATATATATCAAATTCATCTATGAGAATTAATAAAATTTGCTGGACATTGAGAACTGTGAATTCATTTGGTGATTAATTTTCTGCATCGGGTCTCTGAAAACCACAGAGGCCAGGAGCAAGAATTCCAACATCATATCCTAGTTTACAATACATAAAAGGTTCGTTGCATGTTATCCACTGTTTAACCCAATCACCAAATAATCAGAAACATGCTTCTGCATAGGCAGTGAAATCAGTCCTACATCATGATATCATTATAACATAAAAATGAATGATCCGTAGAGCATGAATATCAAAGTACATAAACTTAAGTTTTGCTAATGGGGAAATCCTAATCATACACTATTTTTGGACTCAGAAAACCTCCATATTCATCCTCAAGAGACTGGGGAGTATCCTAGTGAAACAAAGTGACAGACGCCTGGATTCTTGCAATCAGCACTGTTCAGAGAAAGAGATGATCAAAACCTAATAAATAGGCTACATTACATGTGAGATCAATCAAGTTACAGTAAGTGAGAATATTGGATATAACCATTCTATAGGAGTTCATTGATGAGGTTATTGTAATAGTCTACTCCTTCCTCATTGATCTCTCCTTTTCCCTCTGCAATAATTTATACACATTTAGTTAATGGACATCATAGATATCAAATTCATCTGTGAGAATTAATAAAATTTGCTGGACATTGAGAACTGTGAATACATTTGGTGATTAATTTTCTCTGTTGGAGCTTACTTGGAAATATACGAGGCCATGAAATTGAGAATCTGTAGGTATCCACTCCCATATCTTTCATCAGTTTTACATCTTCCTACAGGATATATGAAAAATTATATAATGTTTTCTCATTTATGAATGAGATACAAAGAATTTAACCTAATCCCAATATCATTAACAACTACCATATTAGGAGCCCTGGAATTCTAAACCATTTTTTTTGTGACTAGGACACGGTTAGCTCTTCTATTCGATGGAAGAAGATTAATCCATTTATGGGAAGCTTATTAGCTGATCCACTGCTACATCATTGTTGCTTCCATCAAAGAATTTTTCCTGCATTGCAAAGTAAAAAGCACACATCAACATACATGTCCTGATAATGAGATTCCTCAAATTGTGAACCCAAAGAAGAAAAACAATTGACCTGGTGTTCGTGAAAATGAGTCCCAGATGCTTGGGCCTTTTCCACCTTCATTGGCAGCTCCTTCACACTACATTAATCATAAATGAAGACAACAACGTTATGCGTTGATTTGGCATGGCAGGACCTTTACACATTACATTTTCTGGACTGTAATTTAAATACCTTGAGAAGCAGAGAGAATATAGACTGCAACTAAGAATTACCAGTACCTGATAAGCAGAAGTTGCTATCCCAAACATGAAACCTGGAGGAAGGAAGCTCCTCACTGCGTTATCACCATTAATCTCTTCCATTCTCAGCTTGGATGTATCACCAATTATAATATTCTATAATTGCCTACAATGGACGTACATCATTTATATATCAATGCTCAGGGTTCTGTTGCAGCTTAGAGTCGCTTTAGGAAGGGTACGTGTCCTGGTGTCCATGTGCAAAAGACTGGAAAGTTTGACATCTAACTCCTCACCCATGTTGATAGCCATTCGCAGTTAGGGAGGGTAAAGCTTACCGCGGGATCAACATAAGCGGGATTATTAAACATTATTATTTTAACGGTTTGGATACTTAAATATAAGGAATAACAGCAACAACAACTGGCAGGGAAAAAGCAGTAAAAATATTTTCAAGAGTGACATTAAAGAATGGGAAAAAGCAGTAAGGCAACTCAACTGATATTTAGAAAAAGCAGTCACACTTCAAATCAACGGTTGAAAGTGTCTCACCTGATCCAACAGAGCAGGGTAAAACTGTTGACGAAATTCTTGATGCATAAAAAGGCCTGTCCGCCTAAATATTGTATTGTTGAATGTCATCAAAAAAAAAAAAAAAAAAAACTTAAGAAATATTATTAACTAATATGTTTATATTAACATACATATGGTGTGTTGCTTTTTTATTAATATATATAATTTTTATAGTTAAATTTATTAAAATATGTTTTTAATATAATAATAAATCATTTTCAATTGAAAATATGAAGAAAAAATTATAATAATGTAAATAGATTAATGTAAATAGAAAAAATTATAAAAAAACCTAAATAAAAAGGGAATAAAATTAAAACAAAAAAATAATAACTAATAAAAATGGAAATTACTAAATATCCCATAATAAAACCTCAACCAATCACATTAAAGGTAAATAAATTTAAATAAAACAAAAAAAATGAATTCCCAAAATTAAACTATAAATAAACTACATAATTTTTTAATCACAACAAACTAATACACTAATACACTGTCAAAAAAATAATACCATATTTGGAAAAATATAATAAATAAAAAACTAACTCCTGCTCCGACTCTATTAAATAAATAAATAACATCGATAACACCTGCTCAATTCTACGTAACGATAAATATTCCAAAGCAAGCATATTTTGAAACGATAGGACGTCCTCAAGTGTTTATGTAGAGAGGCGAATGTGAACACAAGTCAATGAAAATTCGTATGATGCCATATATTGCTACCAAAAAAATGGGGAATATGTTTTCATATCTTTTCTATTTCAACTTGCACGTTGGATTGTACTATGCTCATAATTTTAAATTCTCCATGCGTAGGTTAAGTGGTTGTTGTTGTTAAACAAAACTATATTTTAATAGAAAATTTAAAATAGTTTTAAAATTTGGATACAAATTTTATTATTTTTTAATCAAATTTCTTTTTAGAGTTGTATGCCACATTATGATTGGATAACTAATTTTATTATAAAAAATACATTTGTAATGAAATTTCCAAAAAAATATATAAAATAGATATTCTCAAACAATGTAAAATACTAGTATGTATGTCAACATAAATAACTATAGAAAATGTCAACCAAATAAAAATTAAAGGTTTAGTAAAAGTATTTATAAATCTAAAACCCTAAGTATTACAAATCAATGAGATGAAGTTGTGAATCTGACAACAAGAGACTTATAATGGACTTATATTTCTCTTCCCTTTTAAGCCAATCAACTAAAAATTTAAGGTCTTGAGGTGTTGGTGTTGTTCCTTTTACTAAACCCCATAATTTGTTATGCATCAAATGCATTTGTACTTTAATCTTCTAGTTGTAAAAAGTTAATCCATTAATTTTTTCTATAAACATCTGTTCCATCTTTATGGAACGATAAAGAAAAGTGTTATGTCTTATGACGGAACTAGCTATTTGCTCCACTTTTTGGGAGTGCAGTTTATGCAGATCCTAGTCACACCTTCTATTGTGCTCACAACCAAGTGAATGGAAGGAAAAAATCACCACAATAATACAAACCCCACTAGCATACTTTAAAATATAATATGAGTAAAAAATACCCAACTAGCATCACCCTTCAAATTCAAAATAATATTAGCTCATGCGTGAAGAGACGACATCTACAATATAGTTAACTAAAATTGAACTTGCCACTGCAAGAAGATGGAGGACGATGCTTTAGGAAAGGACGTTGAGACGTTGCTACAAAAATATAATGAAGGATGCTACTGCAATAGAGGCTCTGTTGTGCACGTTTTAATCATTGCAGAAGATCATTTTTCAAGTGTAGACGAACATCACAGTCTTCACATTCATACGACCATAGTAAGCATTGATCCCACTCAACTAATTGATCGATCCCACACAGTTGATTTCCCAATGATAGCAAAAGTTGAATTCCTCTCACATTTTCTTGGGTTCTTTGGAAAGGAGTAAACCCAAAGCTACCATCTTTGATACCAAGAAGGAAAAATAGTGATGCACACACATAAAGGAAATATTTATATACACAACAAAACACAAATATATCACAAATTTATGCTTCCCATGAGATCCAATGGATTCCAAACAAAGAGATTGGTTATTGAGAAATTATATCAACAATATCTCAACAACTCAACCAACTAACCCCAAATATAACTACGATAGTAAGCGTTATTTCCAAATAATATTTCTATTAGTAAAGAGAAGAAGCAATTGAAAGTAAAACATTAATAATAATAATAATAAAATATTTCACTTTCCATGTCAAATAAAATAATTCAATGTCAAAATATATATATTATATATATATATATATATATATTATATATATATATTAAAGCAATTAAAAAATATTTTTTATGGTTTATACATGATCCAAGGGATCATAAATATGCTCAAAAATGAAAGTGTTCAAATCCAGTCCCAAAATAAGTACAAATCGTAGATCTCGTCGTTCGGATTCCAACGATGCTTGAATCGCCTCAATCTGACATCGTATGAGGAAGTTGTCGCATTTTGAAGTATTAATAAATAGTAAAAAAGTCAATTTGTAGGGTTGACTGCGAAGTGTACGGATGCCACGTGGTAGCCGATATGCTGACATGGTGTTGACATCAACATGATGAATGAGAAGTATGATACTAATCATGATATGACATGTGGCCCAATTGTACAGAGGCAAATGACACATTTTGATTGGTTAGAGATGATTCAGTTCGAGCCAATCACAGAGTGACACATGGCTCAATCACAGGGTGCCACATGGCACTGTAAATGAGGTAAAAATTTGGTTGATGCACTAGGTTAGCCTTTGCAAGGTTCGACACTGTGACCTCCATATTACAAACCACTCACACTACCAACACACTACGTTATTTCTTGTTATAACATAGTCGATCAACTTTATTTAAACTGTAATGTTATCATAGGGAGGAGGGATGGGCTGACAGTCTCGCCCGGATGGCCCAACCCCAGATCATATTGTTTACTATGATCGTTGTGTAAAACAGAGACGGTGGAGCACATGTCATCCTACCCATGCCCCAACCCCGGGTTCTATGGAAATTACATGACTGCTAGCGAAAGGTTCGATAAGGGAAGTTGCATGGCACCTTGCTAGCACCCAACCCTCAATCATATTACATGTTTCATGAACAGGAGCGGGGTCAAAGAGGCACGTGGCCTATGACCTACACCCCACGTTCATATATACGCCACATGACAAACCAAAGGGTGGAGGAATAGGGGCGCAAACCATGGTATTCAGTAAACGTTCTACATTTTGCACCCAACACGACGAGAATCATGTCCTGAACCTGTAACCTGTAATTGCTAAAAAATCACCTTGATATTTCACCAAAAATGAATTTTGTTGCCAATTTTGCAGGGAGGACGAGTTTACATAACAGTTAGCAGAGAAGTGGAGAAGGAGACCTAACTTGGCCATTTTTCAGCCTTTCTGAGCCCAAGAAGAGCCTACATAGGGGTTTTTGGGTGCTCTAGACACAATGGAAGTTTTATTTTTTCAATTTGAGCATTTTATGTTGATGTATTTTATATTTGAGAATATAATATAAAGGGACACCATTAGAAGCTAAACTCGGAGAAGTAGCCTAGGAAGGATGAACTTCGTCATCAAATTGTTGTGTTGTTGTGTTGCATGTTGTCTATTTTTAATTGTTAAAATATATAAAATTTAACTTAGTTTGTGTGCTTTTGCAATATCTATCTATTGCCCATAAAACATAAACTACCTTGAAAAACTTTACATGAGACCTTCAATTTTAATTGCAAATCACATTGTTATCAAAGCATGGTTTTTGTGAAGGTTTGACAGTTGTTGCAAGTATTTTTCTTGAATGATTACAAGGTCTAAATTGAAGAGAGGAGAAGGAGTGCTTGATTAACCAAACTCTCAAATTGGCTAAAGGAGGCCATAAACTCCACTAGTCATGGCACATGAAAAAGGACAAGAGTTGATGTCTGAGGATGAGAGAGCTTTTAGAAATGATTTCTATAATATGTTTGAGATGGTGAAAGTGTTGTACAATGAGAGGACAACAAGGTTGCATCGAGAAATTTCTAATTAACCAAAAGGTAATGGTGGTGATGGGAGAAATTCTCCACCTCCACCTCCTCCTTCACCTCCATCTTCATCTCCATCCTCACCTCCTTCATCTCATAGATCTAGTCCTCCTCCATCTCCAAAAGGACATGCTAAGTCTCCTTTAATTAAGCTTGATGCCAAGTTTTAATCGCCTGTGTACAATGGGGAAGTAAATGTTGAAAGGTTGGATAACTGGGTTCATCAAATTGAAGTCTATTGCATGATTCAAAAGATTGATGATGAAGTTAAAAGATCCAACTTTCTTCTCTTCATTTGGAAAGTGCAACCCTCATCTGGTGGGAGGCCAGAACTCAAGAAATTTTGAAGAAAAGTGGTAAAATTATCTCTTCTTGGAATGATTTTATAGCTACATTAAGAAGGAACTTTTATCCATTAGCTTACACACAAAAAGCAATTATGGATTGGAAAAATTTTAGACAAGATAAAGGTCAGAGTGTCCAAAGTTACACAAAAGAATTTAGAAGAATATATTTAATCTTGGGTTTTGATTTATCTTCATAATATACTCTCCTTAAATACATAGGTGGATTACATAGTTATTTGAGGCATACTATACTTATGTTTAATCCCACCAATCTAGATGAAATATGTGTTCACACAACTCATTTAGAATCAAGAGGCAAGAATGTTCCTCAAAAGCCTAGCAAGAAACCTTCTAAATTTGGAGGCAAAGGAAAGGGGAATTTTAAATGCAATGGAAAAAAGAATGCTAATGTCAAGAAAGAGGGAGAGAAACTTACTTGTAAACGTTATTCAAATAAGTCCATGATGAAGACCACTGTTGGAAATTACATCAAGAAATGAGACTAAAGAAGTTCAATAACAAGGGGAAACAAAAGAATGTTGCTACAACTCAACAAGATCTAGGATCTGATTCAGGTGATGAAACCAAAATCATAACCATGGGAATGAAATTTTTTGTTACCCTTCATCAATAGTTTGAAGAAGTTGATAGATCAAAGCCAGGGATCATATCTAAGGAAGGAAGTTTTCAGACCCTAGAGTCATGGAAAAAAGTTTGAGCTTAAAGGCATCGCTCATAGGACCCCCATTAGGCAAACACAGTTAAGCAAAAATGAATTTTTACACTGACACAAGTAATCAATTAAAATTCAAGCGGTTTCAATGTATATCAACGTTCATCCCCGCCCGACCACCACCCGAAAGAAGTTCCGGGGGGGCTAACTTTCACGGATAATAAGCAATTGCCCCCCCCCCCCCAGAGTTGAAGATTTGGACCAGTGGGCCCACTGATCTGACGGACCAGATTTATTTTGAGGGGTGAGTATTGAACTTGGCCTCCTATCATCCTACCCTCCGAAGGATGGTGGGGACAAAACACCACCTGGGCCAACCCACCGACGTTAATTCAAGCAAGCGTGAAGTTTAAAAAGTAAACGGTAACCCGATTGCCTCTTCTCCCATCCACCTATCCCCGGACATCACCCAATATCTCCAACCAAGTGTCCCTCCCATGACGTCATCCCACGCCAGTTGATCGTTTCCCCCGCTCCACTTATAAAAATCCTTCTCACCTCACATTTTCAAACATTTCTAGAAGCTCCTAGGGAAAGCTCCCCCGTCAGTGGCCTATGCAGAACACTGTTCAAGCTCTCAGCCTACTAGGAATCTCCTCGCAACGTCATTTTCAACCCACCCCACGACAACTAGCTAACCATTCATTCCTCTCCACCTGTAGGTCAATCATATATTTGTAGAAAATGAAGAAGGCAGCTCCGGAGACCCCTAAGGCTTGTGAGGCCAAACCCTCCTCCATTGTTGACCCTCTCATAGATATGGATGCCCAAATTGTTGACCCCTCCTGTTATTACCATCTTGCAGACCTTTGTCTCAACCTATATGGAAGCCATGTCAAGGGAGAAGACCCATTCCGAGTAGTCAACTCAGGTTTATATTACCAAATCACGCCCTTTGTACAACACTTCCCTGAATTCATTTCATGTTTGATTGTAGCCTACATAGAGGAGAAATTTTTCTTTTTCTCCTCTACTAGGGCCAAAATCTTTGAAGTAACCCGAGAGATGATTCAAAAGGCTCTATTTTACCCTATCCACAAGGGATTCACTGTGGGGAAATAACATAGCACATGCATCATATTGGGGTATATATATTGAGGAGAAATGGACATAATATATTGAGCATATATTAAGGGGAAAAGGGTTTTTATATTGGCCGGTATAAAAAATGGAACTCAAAGTTAATGAAAATATATAAAAGGGTATAAAAAATGCTAACGAAAAAAAGGATACCTACAATATCTAGTGAAATTGGGTTTTTTAAATTGTGAAGGTGTATTGGGTTCGTACTAGTAGGGGGTTAAATAATGTGTTTTTTAGAAGTATTTTCCAATATGTAGTCAAATTAATGGTAGTGTTTAGTATGCCAAGAATGCACATGATATGTCAAAGGTTCATTGAGTGAAGCCCTTGTGACCCTAGCTCTCATGAACCCCAACATTTCACTAAAGCACACTAGTTTACCATTACTCCACCCTAATGACCAACAATCTTTCCTACAAGTGGTCCTAGCTCCTGGCCTGCAGTCTTTGCCCATTGCTGACAGTTTCCCCAAAACCATCTTTGCAGAGCCCATTCAGCCTATTTTATCCCTAATTGCTCATCAAATGGGGGATGATGATGCCAATATTTCTACTAACTCCACCTTGGGTTTCTTGAGGCAAAGGATGCAACCTAATCATTTATTTGACATTCCTACCTACCGATCTGGGGCCATAAGATTCCAACTACACCCTTTTCCTATCACATCCTTTTTTAGATATTATTCATTGTTTTTCTATTTGTTGGTGTACACTCATGTGGATGAGCTTGAGTGCCTGGGCCTCCTCTTGGTGAACCATAACAGGCAGAGGAAATATTTGTTCGACCGGGATGTTGTTGTTAGACAGAGGCCATATTTTGATGGTTATGCCTAGTTTATATGTTCTTATATAGTCATTGCCTATAAGATTATCCACGGTGTTCCCCCTCCTAGAATTCTCCCTCAACAAAAGGAGATTCTCCAACTTACCAAGGACACCAAGGCAGGGGATTGGTATCTTTTTTAGAATTACATAGAAATCAGGTTCTATGGGTGTGAGCTCCCTCCTTACCACTTACTTGAGTTCATGCCCATGAGGCATTTTTCTCTCGAATTCATCAGTCAAAGCCTTAATTTGGACCAACTCCATTTTTTCCTTGCAAAGAAGGGATACATCTTTAAATTGGGAAGGCGCGTGGGGCCTTTTATCATCAATTCCAGACAGGATTTCAAAGCAATTGAAACATTACTCAAACAGCTGAATTTCGACCCAGGGAATGTCTAGAATTATGGCCCTCATGGTTTCATTTCCCATAGAAGAGATAAGATCAAGATTTCAACTTATGACCATGAACCTAGGCCTTAGATCGAATGGAAAGCTAAATTTGATTCATTTCATATCGATACAGAGATGGAGATCGAGGCTCCAACAACCAAGGACAAAGCACAGGAGAGGACCATGGACCAAACTAGAGACATCAAGATGGAGGATGTACACATAGTTAAAAGGGAAAAAACCCAAGAGATAGGAGAAGAAGATCTTGAAACCAGGACAATGGAAACAAGGCCAAACCAACCAGGTTTCCAACTGAACTTGGAGGATCCACTAAAGACTATTGCCTCATCCTCTTCATAGATAGTCATTTTAGGCCCAAAGGGAAGTGAAATTGTCACTGGGTCAAGTTGGCCTATTGGAAAGGCCATCAAAGAAAGAAACAAGAAAGTGAGGGAAGAGATGCAACAAAAAATGGCATCTCATTCAGTTCCATATCAGGTCAGCCTGTTGGCTGCTATGGAATTAGAAAGGAATCAAATGAATTTCTCACTACAACATCCACTGGCGTAGTCTTTGCCTTCAGCTTCTCAATTCACATCCTTGGATGTTTCTCTGGATTTGACAAGTGTTCCCTTGCTAGATAAGATAAATTTCCATAGGAAAGTTGGAGAGATTCTATACAATGAGCTCAATAGGTATGCAATGATTATCAGTAAGGCTAAGAAGCTTTTGGAAAAAGCTGCAACTAGGTTAAATCAGGAAATATCCAACTCTAAATATCTTCACATGAAAAACAAGAGATTCAAAGAGTTGACAATGAAGCTAGGTGTGAATCTTGAAGACAAAATTACCTTAGAAGCCCTCCTTCAAAGCTCCCAAGTAGAAATCTATGAGCTAAGGCATAGAGTGAAGATGTTAGTTATTGAGCATGTGCAGTCCAAAGAACTTGCACGGGTGGAAGAAGAGAAGGAAATCCTAGCCAAACAGGTCATTGAAAGGAATAATGAAATAGTAGCCCTCAAGTAGTAGGACGCAGAGTTGCAAATAAGAATAGAAACACATATGTGTGCAGTAATTGTACCTAAAGATCCTCAAAACCCCATTGAATAGCTTACCAAGATCCTCACTGAACTCCAGTTTTTAGAAGGGGTTCTTAAAACGGTACAAAATGATCTAGATGTTTCATAGAGAAGCCTAATGCAGAAAGAGAAGTCGTTGGAGACTGCCAAGACAAATGCAAACATCATTGTTAAGAACCTACAAGAAACAAACCAAGAGATATCTGAGTTAAAGGGAAAGTTGAAAGGAAACATGTCTCTACTACAAGCCAAGCAATTGATCTGGGATGAGATCATTAAAGAGATAAGGAACCACTAGGAGTACATAATCTTGATGAATGAATAGAGAATTATAATAAAATATTGTGAAGGATTCATCGTGTTAGCCAAAGAGGATCGAGAAAGGAACTCCTATATTGCCAAAACATTCATTCAGTTTGTGAATGAAAGACCACTCAGTGAGTTGAGGCCCATAGATGTGGTGGATAGAGTAACTATTATTATGAAGATTTATAAAGTTATCTAGAAGGAGGAAGCTAGAGTCAAATATTAGGAACACCTAGAGGTGGTAACAAAGGATGTGTCCACTTTTAATGCTGATTTTGAGAGGATTGTCAGAGCAGGGTTGCCCAACTGTTGGGACTTTGGAGTATTGATCAAGTGGGAACAATACATTCAAAGACTAGTGGAGGCCAAAAGCAAGTTAGATTCTTCCCATGAGAAGACTGCCACTTTGAAGTGTAAGACCATGGTTAATTACTTGAAGAGGGATTTTCAGTTGTTGCGGATAGTAAATACCCTATTTTGTCCTATACTGAATCACACATGTCTAGCCAATCTTAAAATTGCATATCAATGGTTCTTCTGGGCTCCTCTACTAGCCCTAGCATTGTGGCAAAGATGTGAGCAGTTTGTCAACCCTCATGTGCTCCAAATCATCAGACCATCAACGTTGCCTCCACAACCTGCCTATCATGACTAGAGATATTGTAGATTGTGTCAACCAAGACACTTTAATTTCATGTTTTATGTGAATATTTTTATTTTCAGTCAGTCAGTTAGAGTTCAGTTAGTACAGTTGTGCCATAGAGCACACTGATATTTTTCTATGATGATCCACTCTGGGAAATAAAGAAGGAATATTTTGTAATGGGCTCTCCCTCTAAGGCCCTATAAAAATGGTTTTGTGATATAGAACCAAGGGTTCAAAATTTTGGTTTTCCAAGAGAGAAGTCTTGTATAATGTCAATGAAATGTATGATCTATGGAAGATTAATACAATTTTTTGGTGATTCAGGCTCATCTGAATGTGTAGTATGTGTTATTTTCTATGTTATTCCATATGTTTCACTATTATTCTTAGATTACATGTAATAGTATTTGTTGGATATGTTCTCATGAATGTATGGATTCATCTAAGTTAAAGTTTGGTTACATATGCCTATACTGGTATGAAATCTAATCCTTAACATGTGCTCCATGTATCTTAATATTCCATTGAAATTCTTATCTCATCCATTTCACGCTGAATTTTGATGCACTAGATTATTAGGTTTAAGCCATGTGTGTTGATTTTCTCTCTCTCGCTCAAATCTTCTACCAAATCTACTACAATTACTGATTAGTTACATGTTTATGTGATGTTGGCTGCTGAGAATCTAATATTAATGCTTATGTGAGTAATAGTTTACATTTGGCTTTGCATTTCCCCTCTTAAGGAAGGTTCTAAATCAATTTTCTCTCATACATGTTAAATATTGAGTGTGATATGAACTTCTAACAAATATTTAGGACACTCATCAAGATGTCCTAGGCACTGGTCTCTCCTCAACCCATGGGTCATCTCTAAGAGGTACAACATCTTATGGCACCATTGTCGGGGACAAATCAGAATATTTTCCCTGGGTATGATAATTGTACACCCTTCGGTAAGGTGAGCAGGAAGGGGTGTAGGTTGAAGATCTCTCACCTAGGCAACTCCACTGTTTAGATCTCATTCTGACCATCCTAGATTTCGTAAGGCCACACTCTCTCTTTGATACTTCATAATAGAGAACCCATCCTATATTTGATTTTGAAAAAATAATATCAAGGAGAATATAGAAAGAAAAAACTACTGTCACCCCAGATCCTATAGCCTCCTGTTACACAGTAATTTGTCACCATTGGTCACCGTCCCTGTTACCCCTATTTTCGTACATTGGAGGATACATTCCGGGACCTGTGAGCAGTGACATAGCCTAAAAACACTTGCATTATGTTC
>APFE031679972.1:0-21594 GCA_000404065.3 Pinus taeda | reverse complement strand
CTGTGTCCTTCACTTTTTTAGAGGCTACCTGATCTGTCTTTCTCCAAAAAGACCAAAACTCAGAAATAACCATGGACCCAAGAGCGGTCTTGACCTCCCTCAACCTCTTCAACATCATGAATGAAAATGCAAATCGTGTATCAACAATATTCAACAATGATAGATTGCTGTACTCCTTGTAGATAGTGAAGGCATTTGTATGATTTTGCACAAAGTTATGGATATGTCTTGCATCCTCAGTAATGCTTCCAATCCAAAGCACATCAGAAGCAATGGATTTCAGTGCTAAGTTCAATGAATGGACAATGCAAGGTGTCCAAAACACTTGTGGATATTTAGCTTCCACAATCATGCCAGCAGCCTTCAAACAGTGCATTATCTGTAATGATTTGCACACAAGGATCAACACTACATCTTCAATAACTTTAATAAATAACTCACCCATAAATTGTGCATCCTTGTATTCGCCAAGTGTATCCACTGCTTTCATGAAAACTGGACCACTCAAGGAAGACACCATGAAGTTGATGATTGGTATCGTGCTGGATCTGTCCATCCATCAGAAACAATGCTAACCCCAGATGTTGGCCATGATGCTACAATAGGCTCATCCCTTTTTTGCACCTCTTTTTTTGCCTTTGTCAACAATGTGGTTCTCAGTTTCTCTGACCCAGGAGGCACATACCCTGCTGGAGCCCCTTGAGTTAGAGCTCGGCACATCTCAATAAATAGAGGTGAACGTGCAACATTAAATGATATGAAGTTTTGATAGAAGAAGAAGGCAATGGTGAGATCAAGCTCTTCCCGTCTCTCTTTTTGGAAAATCTTGTCCATTGGACCAAGTGCTCTTCTTTTTGATGGTTGTCCCCCATTAGAAGTAGAACTCTCAAATGGAAATTTGGTGGTGGCTTTCCTCAAAAATGGAAGGGGGTTTTTATTCTTGGGTTTTTTTGATTTTGAAGCCACATGTTCCATACCAACATTGGCCTCCTTTTTCAATTCTTTTCTCTTTTGTGAAGAAACAGCTCTACAAGCTCCAATCCCACAACCAGGTAAAGCCAACAAATGTGATTTCACACGGTAATATGTGCTTTTGAAAGAAATGTTACAAAAGTTGCATTTCCATTGCACATTGCCTCGTCCCTTTCCCTTGGTGTTTGGCCCATCCTCTCATGACATATTTCCACAATGGATATTTATCATTGGCTTTAGGTCCTCTTCCCTCAACATTACTTGCAGCAGACTCTAATGATATTGGGGGAGGAGGGGCATATTTACCCATGACATTCTTGCCCTTCCTTTGCCCCCTAATTGCTGCCTTTGATTGAGCCATGAATACTGTAAAAGAAATGAACAAAGCATTCACAAATTTGTAAACAAAAAATCATATACAAATTGCTGTAAGAAATGCAAAAAAATGGAGGTGAAATGCACTTACCTGGTGGTTGATTCTCCTTGCTGCAAACCCTTTTCCACTTGCCAACAACTCACAAAACACTTGCCAAATGAAAATATGCGTGGCTGTAATGAGCAAATATGCCCTTTTCATACCCGCGCAGGTCACTTTTTGAGCCTAGCGAGCCCTGGAAAATAGGAGATGATTCCCAAAATCGTGACACGCAGAGAAAATCGTGCCACGCAGTCGGATTCGACATGTCAAAAAAGGACACGATGTGTCATGAGTTTTGGACACGAATCTGGAGAGAATCGCGTCAGACACGATGGATTCGGGATTCGTGGGGCCTATAGGGCGAATCTGGTTTCATAGATCATTATTATTATTGTTTATATTATTTGCTTATTTTTATATATATTTTATTCATAACAATTGACTAGTTACCAAATTATCATGGTGATGCTCCTGTGAAAAATCATCTATATAATTTTATCCCAGCATGTCAATCTCAAAGTGATGTGGTAGCTGGTGAGGATGTCTTTATGAGATTGTTGGCTTTCTCCTTGGGTGATCAGGTCAGGGAATGGTACTTGACTCTCTCTGATCATAGTATCAAGTCATAGGGTGCCCTTGAGCGAGCCTTAGTTCTTGCATCTGATCCCATCTTAATTTCCTTGAGCTTCTTGACTCTAGTTTAATGTTCAAAGATACCCTTAGTTGATTGACTAAGCTTGTTATGCTACCATTCCAACTATTTGTATTTCTTTGGCGTTGTATTGTAGGTGTAAAGTTTCAATGTATTTTATACACCCATTTTAAAATATGGGCAATTGTCTTGTTCTTAATGCTCACTTTGTTGAATTTTAGTTTTTTGGTCAATTGTTATTGGACTTTATGTCTAGAGCCAATGAATCAAACCCTCTAACAGCATATCTATAACAAAATCCTAGTGGACTACCTAGAATACATTCTTTGTTTTTGCATTATTGAGTATTGAATTGCTGTCCAGCTAGGCAGTTGAAATGTAAGGGGTTGACATTAAGAATGTGTAAGCAATATCATATGTTGTGTTATGCTTTGTACTATGTAGCAGCCTATAACATGCCAACACAACTATAGTGTAATTTTGTTGGGTGCACCATGCTTTATTGTGTGATAATATAAGGCATCTGATGTTGGATGTCATGCCTCATATGTTGTGTTATACTTTGTACTATGTAGCACTCATTAACATGCCAACACAACTATAGTGTAATTTTGTTGGTTGCACCATGCTTTATTGTGTTATAATATATGGCATCTGATGTTGGATGTCATGCCTTGGACATGTATCATCTCATTTGTAGCATGTTCGAATCCCCCATTTTTTCTACTTTATATTATGTGCATTGTACTGTGAAGTGCAGACACAATAGGAGATGTGGTGAATGCTGCTCTTTGGCATTGTTATTGATGTCTATGTTTCTACTGTGCAGTCTGATTGAACTTTTCATTTTTGGATGCATTACTATCTTTTCTTTTTCTTACTAAGTTTGCCAAATGGGCTAATCTCCCAATAGAACGGATGGTACCATGGATGTATAATGTGCTTGTTAAATTTGTACAGATATTTTTGGGTTGCTGTCATCTGTCATATTGACATCTGTTTTGCATCAATGTTCAGGCCCAAAATCATTGACATAATTAATGGATGTTTGATGATTGTTTCTGTTCAATTGGGAATGTAAATTGATATAACTATTTATAGGTGTTAGGGCATACACTCTGTGGATACACAATAATAATATTCCATTCTATTTAATAACAAAATCAAACTGGTGAGGAATTAGTGTCGTAGTAAGCAGTTGATGTTAATCCGTTCAATAACAACAGAAATTGGCAAAGAAATTCAGTGATATGCTTGATTTTATGTAACTAGAATTTTTGGTAGTGAATTTGATTAATATTTGAAAATTGGATGTTAACTTTTATACGTGTACCTGGTTTGTAGATAAATGCACGCAAGCCATATCATAGCATCAATTTTGTTATTGCACATGATGGATTTACTTTATATGATCTTGTTGCTTATAACTCCAAGGTATGTCTATAAAGCTCATAACTTGATTCATTATTGCAACTCATGTTAAATCAGATAGATAACCAACTTTTAGTGTTTCAATACATAACGGATGTTCTCTTAATAATTTGTTTTATACAGCACAATGAAATAAATGGAGAAAGTGGAAGGGATGGATGCAATGATAATTACAGCTGGAATTGTGGTTTTGAAGGTATATACTTTAGTCTATTTCCTATGAATAAGGATATGGTGTAAGATGCTTTAATGTTCATTGTTGCCAAGCAATTTTTAAAATGAATTCTATACAAGGCTTTACTTATTCATTTTCAGTATTGATTTTATATAGCTGTATTGTTTTCCAATGCGACATTTTCCAACTTTACAACCTTGGTTTCAATCTAAGAAAAGAGTATATTAAATAATAAAGTAGATGCAAATCTTCATCAAAGTGGATATTATTTTATTTGTAATTGTAAACTAAACTATTGAAGCTTTTGGGGGATGTCCAATCTATATATTGTAGTTATTGGGTCGGCTACAGAGCATATTTTGAAAACTAAATGATCTGGACAAAGTTGTTTAATGACAAACCCAATTATAAGCATCTTATGTCTTTGTTTCCCTTGGAAGTCAGTGTTAATACTCAAAATAAACTTCTTCAATGTTCATCTTGATTGGTTTGGCATTGATGGTCTGTAGATACCAATATTACCAGACTCGGATTTGGCAATAAATCGGCAAGGCAAAAGAGCGAAGAGTTTTAATCGGATTGGGAAAAAATTGGGAAAAAACCGGTGAATTCAATAAATAAAGATATACACATATTGATTTAAAAAAAAACATTTTTCATTGATATTCAATAAAGCCATGTCCAAACAATCCATAATATCAATAGATGTCCAAAATATCCTGAATGAGGAAGTATCTCATACATGTTGAGTCCAAACATGATCCAAAGTATTGAGTCTTGACTCTTAACCAGTGACTACATAGAACCAGAAGCATCTGCTTCTAAAAGTTTATAAAATACTACATACTAATCAGTGAAAAAACAGTGTCTGAAATCTCTAGATTGTTGTTGAAATGATATGATAATGGTTTGCTATTGAAATCTCTGACAGAGCACGCACTGAAGCTAACACTAGAGCACACTACACACTATGCCTCTATTACGCAGAGTAAACTGAAACTGAAACCATGCCTCTATTACCTTCTCGGCATATGAGTTGCTAGGTCCAAGCAGTGAGAAGTAAGTTACAGGCGAGGTTTAATTTTTAACCTAACTAAAACACGTGGCAAACAATGCAACAACCTTGAATGTTAAAACCCGTGCTCATCGAGTAGAGGGCTGAAAATCACCTCAATCGCCTAAATCACAATTAGTCGGCGAGTCGCGAGTCAAACTCGGTCAACATGAGTTTGACTTGCCTAGAGGTTAATCAGATTGTTTGAGGGAAGAGCAGAGTTTGACTCGTGATTAATTGTGAGTGATTGAAGATTCATGTTTTAGTGGTAGATACTATTACCCACCAATGTGGTGAGCCCTAGAAGTAATTTTTTCTCCTGATATTCCAGCTTGCCAGCTAGCAGCCCTATTATGATCCACATATAGCTAGCCTCAGATGCCTCTCATCCACTCTCTAGTTAGTGCTTTCTTCATGTAGCTTGCTCATTTAGTGAAGGTGGTTCATCAAATGTGAGGTTAATTATTATTATTATTATTATTTTTTGTATTCAATGTTAGTTTATGTAGAATCGGATGTGTTCTAGCCACGAAATTTGGTGGAGAGTCTAAAATGCATGAGATTTCCAAAACCTATAAATTGTTTCAGAAATTCCACCTAGAGATCACTTAGTTAGACTATTAACCTATTTTTTAATGTTTCCTAAGTCTAAACTTAGGAACACTGGTTAATTAATTAGCATTATTTAAGTATTGAGGGTTTTTCACAGTGCATTATATCAGATATCATTTTTTGGGATTCAACTGCGTTAAGAAAGTCATTCATTTATGTCCATTTCCATGAGAGGTAGTCGTAACTGACTAATTTGTCATGATTTTTGAATAGTATAGCGCTCTTAATGTAGTTGAATCCCAAAAAATGATATCTAATATAATGCACTGCGAAAAACCCTCAATTCTTAAATACATAAGAGTGAAGGGAGCTCTACTTGAATGGTTCATGAGGCACAATACTTGCTAAGGTTTTACAAATGGGGTAGCAAGCTAAGTGGGCTTGATTGTGGGGAAAAGTCCACAACTAAGCGTGCTTGAGCTAGAGGTGATCTGGGATGGGTGACCTCCTGGGAAGTTCTGGTTACTGGATGCAAGCCTCGGAAGTGATAGTTGACGCTATGTGATTCATTCACTAGTTTCAATCCCACTTCTTCACCCTTGTGAGCATCACCCAATGCAATGAGTGCGAAATGGACTACTAAAAAACCATGAGAAATTAGTTAGTTACGACTACCTCTCATGGAAATGGTCATAGATGAATGACTTTCTTAAGGTAGCTGAATCCCAAAAAATGATATTTAATTAGAATTAATTAAGTCAAGGTGTGAATTGTCTAGAACTCAAACGGATCGATCCAGAATCTGATCCATCGATTAAGATTTAATCTTGGTCGTTGGAGTCCCAACAACGAGATATAAGAAGGGATCGATGTGGTGATGGAGAACACACCAGAGTCACTTAGAGAATTCGATTTTCTAGAGTAGCAACAGTCAGTTGCCAGAGAGTTCAAGGTTTAGTGAGGAAGCAAAGATAGTGAGGGGTAGGGACAGTGAGTCTGGAGGAAGTTTTCTAGAACCAGCGAGTACATTTGCAGAGAGGTTGAGATTTCTCTAGGAGGCTACATAAAGGCATCCCAAAGCCTCAAGAAGGCAGTTCGATTCGCTGGGAAGGAAGATTTTTTTCAATTCCAGAGATTGGGCAAAGGTTCTAGAGTGCTAGAGAGATGTTTTCCTAGTCAACAGCAGGCAGGACGACTAGACTAACAGTCATTTTGGGCAACAGTTGCAGCAGGCAACATTAGGTTGACGCAGAGCCTACGCAGGCCCAGTTGGACGACTTGCTTTTCAAAGGTAGTCCAATGCTGGAATTGCCTATAGCGAGGGTAAATTCCCTCGAGATATTTTTGTCTGTATTTTCTCTAAAGGATAGGCAAATTTCGACATCCAGATTATTGTACATAAAATTTCCACCGCTCTTTAATAATAAAAACCCGCAGCTGCTGCACAAGTCTTCCCAAGTTGGGTTTTTCCAGTGACAATTTTCCAAAAATAACGATGTCATTCTTATTTTGTGTGTGCTAGTATTTTCTTAGTTTTCAGTGCTATTTATTTTCCGCAGAATTTTATTTGTGAAGGTTGCAGTTTGTTTAATTCGATGTTTCTGTAGCAATAAACTAAATAATTAATTTATCAGTTAGAAGAATTAATACCAATTGTTGCAATAGGATTTCAGTTTTGAAAATTTCACATGGTATCTGAGCGTGAGTGATCAGCCAGGAAGCTCAAAAGCGAAGAAGGGAATTTCGTTGTTTAGAGGGAGCAACAGTTTGAAATTCTTAGAGGCTGTGTAGTATCTAGAGATGCAGATCGAATTGCTGGGCAAAGGATCAAATTTCAATTGCAGGCTTGTAGAAAATTCGAGTTGCCCAGAATAGTGATTCCAACAGTTAGAGGGAGCAACAACAACTCATATTTTCGCTGAGAAAATGTCTTGCTTGGACGTAGAGGGGTTTTGCAGCAGCAGAATCAGTGTCAGGTGGAAGAGATAAGCACATATAGAGAATTTCCAAATTTCTCAGGGTTTCTAGATCCAGTTTTCTGGAGGAGATCCTAGATTTCCAGTTGTCACAGGTAGTGCAGGTTTGCCAAAGCATCCAGTTCAAGTTGTTGGGATTGCAGTTCGTGTGCCAGCTTCCGGAGAAGGATATTTGGGAAGGCTGAGCGAGTAGTCTCGGAGAGCAGTTGAAGGTAGAGCTTGGCAGACAGTAGCAGTTCTATGCATTCCAGGAAGGAGTGCGAGTTTCAGAGCTAGTAGTCGAGCAGGAAAGGGAGGAGATCCCTGTTTAGTTCTCCAATTATTTGAGTTTTGTAGTTTTTTGCAGCTTTCTAGAGATGGTCGTACGAGATTGCTAGAGGAGGCTGTGCGAGTTAGACAAAACGTAGATTTGAGCAGCAAATCTACTTCCAATTGCCAAAGACAGGTGCCGAAGGAAGTGCGATTTGTCTTGTGCGAGTTGCAAAGAAAGGAAGGGTCCGAGCCAGGGACTAGGCTTGATAAAAGATAGTGGGGCACCAGATCCAGGTGGAGGAGTATGAGACTCCAGTGTGCCAGATGGGCAGGGTACTTGAGGAGTGCACCTCATGGATCATTACCATGCTACGGGGGCTGACAATTTTCAGTAACATGATGGATTAGTGGTAGTTGATGCAATTAATGTTGATTTTTGGGTAACATTAGATGTGCTCTAGCTCCGAAATTTTGTGGAGGGGCTAGAACACACGAGATCTCCAAGATCCAAAAATCGTTTGGTGAAATTCCACTCGGATTGTATTTTATTAAAATAATTAATATTTTTAATGGGGTTCCTAAGTCTAAACATAGGAAAATAAAAATAGTAATGGGTATTAATGAAAATACAGGTAAGAAGCATCTAAGAGGCGAGGATCAAGTCTAATTTAATCTTAGCTGTTGATTAGAGACTTAATCTCGACTGTTGATTCATCAACAAGAAAAGTATAAGAGGAGGCTTGAGGGTCAGTTGGAGATACACTAAATGAGCATATTGATCAGTCAATTCGATTTTCTGGGGCGTGGTTTGCTGAGAGAATTGAACCAGTGATCTATTGCAGTGAGAGGGGCAGAAGCAAAGATTTGGATTAGAGAGTAAGTTCTGAGCCAAAGAGTACGTGGCAGAGAGGCTGCTTGAGCAGGAAGACAACGTATAGGCCTACACAACTCAGGAGGAGCTCACGCAGAGCCTATGCAGTCCAGGAGGGGCTCACGTAGTGGAAGTGGAGAGTGTCATCCATAGTCCGAGATTTTGCTAGAGAAGCGAAGTTTTGAGCTAGGAGTGCTGAACATCAGTCTTTATCCTGCAGATCGATCTAGCAGTTGGGGTGATGCATTCCTCTAGACGCAGGACACAAGCCCGCGCAGTGATTGCATAGGGACTGTACAGTATTTGTTGGGAGGGTGCTAGATCGCTCATCGGATTAACCGGGGCTTGGGGACGAGGTAAACCCTCGTATGTATTTCTTGCTGCCGTGATTTCTTTGTAAGGTTTTTTGGTGTGAGAGACAACTTGTTGTACTCAGATTCTGCTTGCTTAATAATACAAAACCCTCTATCTGTTGCATCGGTTTTCCCAAGTTGGGTTTTTTCGGGGACGTGTTGTCCAAAAATAACAGTGTCCCTTGTGTGTGTGTCCCAATTATTGCTTCAGTTTATGATATGTATATCAATGTAGATTGTAGTAGTGTTTACATCAATGCTTATATAATTAAATAACTTGTTGAATGAGAGAACAAGTAGGAGATGTTAAACCAGTCAATGTAATAGGATTTCTGTTTCTAGATTCATAAATTTTCATAGTTAGTACTAGAGTGATAGTTGCAGACTAGTAGTAGTTAGATGCTGAGGAGCGCAGTGTAGTGTTAACAATAGAGCCACGAAATTTGGTGGAGAGCTTGGGGCACATGAGATCTCTAATACCCAGAAAGGGTTTGGGAAGATTCTAAGTAGATCAGAAGATATTAAAATAATTAATATTTTTAATGGAGTCCCTAAGTTTAAACTTAGGGAAAATATAATATTAATGTGTATTAATATGAATCTGTGTTAGAATGGTCCAGAAAGACATGGATCAAGTCAGATCTAATCTTAGTCGTTGATTAGGGAGTTAATCTCGGTTGTTGAGATGTCAACAGAAATAAGAGGAGGTTTGAGGGGCACTTGGAGAAGACACTGAGGGAGACTAGTCAGTTCAATTTCTGGAGCGGGGTTTGCTGAGAAATTGTACCAGTGGTCTGGAGAGCAGTCAAGAGGCAGCAAGTACGGAACGAAGAGACAGGAGATCAATGCAGAAGAAGCAGACGCAGAGCCAGAGGAAGCCATGCAGAGGTAGCAGAGACTGCGTAGAGCCAGAAGGGCCTGTGTCATCCATGTAGAGCCTACACGAGTGACGCAGAAGCCCAGAGAGGCTGCACAAAGCCTCAGTAGGCTGACGCAAATGGTTTCAGGCTGTAGCAGAGGTTAGTAGGGCCTATGCTGGGTTTAGGAAAGTGTTGGAAGCTTGTCTATCTGTGGGTAAGCTAGTTTGGCACCCTGTTGTACAAGAAAATTGCTGAATAATAAAATCCTCCCTTGTTGCACCGGTTTTCCCACATTGGGTTTTTCGGAGGACATTAGTCCAAAATAATTGTGTCAATGTGTGCATATTTTTGTTTCTGTATTGCGATGTGATATCTACAACAGTATTTATTTTAATGTTTGTTGAAGTAATTTCATGAATGACTTCTGATGAAATAAGTAAGAAAATTAAATCAGTTGCTATAGTGATAGAATTTTCACATGGTATCGGAGAGAGTAATTAGAGACAGAAAGGGAAAATCAGGGATGGGTCGAGACCACGATGCAGAGGCATCCACCTCAGGGGACTCACGCAAATTTTCAAAAGATTGCACAAGAGAGAGAGATTTTGGCTTCTCTATGTTGGCTTCCAGGTTGGAAGAAGTGGCGTGCATGACTAGTGCTGTATCATCAGAAGTATGCTATATAGGCAGTGGAGCCTCGTGGCATATGATGGGAATAAGGGAGTGCTTCTCAGAATATCGAGAAGAGAAGATGAACTTTCAGATCACCACGGGGAACAAGGCAAAGTGTACTCCAGTAGGAAAGGGTACCATAGTTTTTCAGACAGAATTGGGAGAGCGGTTCCGTGCCACAAATATGTTGCATGTGCTAGGATTGGGGATGAAATTACTTTCCGTGTCACAACTACAAGGCAAGGGCTATGACGTTTACTTCATCAAGGAAAAGGTAGACGTCAAACACTCGAGTTCGAAAAAGAAAGTGCAGATCGGGATCAAAAGTAATCGTTTGTGCAGATTACAACTACAATCTCCAATGGCACTAATAGGCAGTGATGGGGACAAAGACTTGAACGAACCATGGCACAGAAGGATGGGTCACTTGCACCATGGAGCTCTGAGAATTCTCAGGAGCACTGTAACAGGAGTTTCGGATCCGAGTATGGAACGAGATGATGTATGCTGGGGATGCACTCTAGGAAAGTATGCCAAGGCGACATTTCCTAGGAGCAACCACAGGGTCAAGAGTGTACTAGGATTGATACACTTGGATACCTGCAGACCTATGTCCGTCAAAGCTCTCAGCAGAGCCGAGTATTTCCTTACTTTCATTGATGACCACTTGAGGAAAACTTGCATCTATTTTTTGAAAACCAAGGATGAGGTTTTCAGTCGATTCAAGGAGTTCAAGGCTCTAGTGAAGAATTTGACAGGTAAGAAAATAAAAGTCTTGCGCTTAGATAATGGTGGAGAATATGTCGATAAGGACTTCACTAATTTTTGCGCTAAGGAGGGCATCAGAAGAGAGTGGACAACTCCCTACAATTCGAAGCAGAATGGGGTGGCAGAAAGGAAAAACAGAAATATTGTAGAAGTAGCTAGGGCCATGCTGTATGATCAGGATATGCCCAAATTCCTGTGGGTAGAAGCATGCAACACAAATGTCTACGTTTAGAACAAGACTCCTCATTGGGCATTGGTCAAGATTACTCCAGAGAAAGTCTTCAGTGGGAAGACACCTGAAGTCAGTCATTTCAGGATATTTGGGAGTTTGGCATATTGTCCCATACCTGAAGAAAAGAGGAAGAAGCTGGATCAAATTGTAGAGAAGGGGTATTTGGCAAGATATAGCGAGAATGCTAAGGCATACAGGATCTATCTTCGAGGGAGCAGGAAGGTAGTAGTACGATGAGATGTAAAGTTCATGGAGGATAGAGCTTTCAGAAGATCTCGCGAAATGCCTTCCAAGGAGCAATCGAAAGAGGATCCATTGGTCATGCCTCTACAACCAACGGAAATAAAGAATCCTTCCTCAGATCAGGAAGTTTCTTAGGATGAGGAAGAGGAGCAAACATAAGCACTTGTTGACAGAGGAAGAACTAGCAGGGAACTTTGTCAGATTCTGCGTTATGCAGAGAACTTCATCAAAGAGTGAAAACAGGCAGACATGTATCAGGCGTTAGTAGCTCAGGATGGAGAGCCTACCAGCTTTAAGGAGGCAGGTCAACATCAGGTCTGGCTAGATGCGATGGTGGAGGAGTATAACTCCATAATGGTAAACGATGTTTGGGAGGTGGTGTCAAGCCCTCAAGACAGATCTGTAGTAGGTTCAAGATGGATCTACAAGATCAAATATGCTGCAGATGGCACTATTGAAAAATACAAGGCCAGGTTTGTGGCTAAGGGTTATGCTCAAAAGGAAGGGATTGACTATGAGGAAACCTTTGCCTTGGTAGCCAGGTATACATCTATTAGGACCGTGATATGTTTTGCAACCCAGATGGTATGGGAGATCCTTTAGATGGATGTCAAGATGACATTTTTGAACGGGGTAATAGAAGAAGAAGTATACATTGAACAACTAGAGGGCTTTGAAACTCACGAGAAGAAGTCTGATGTATGCACACTGAAGAAAGCCTGGTATGGGCTGAAGCAGGCACCAAGAGCGTGGTATGGTCGAATAGATGGCTACTTGCAGAAGATGGGGTTTGTCAAGAGTGATGCGGATCTGAATCTCTACTATCTGGTCATAGAGAGCGAGCCTCTTATCTTAGTACTATATGTGGATGATCTCTTCCTAACAGGATCATCCAGACTCATTGAAGACTGCAAGAAGAATCTAGCCACAGAGTTCGATATGAAGGATTTGGGATGAATGCACTATTTTCTAGTGTTGGAAGTTTGGCAGCAGAATGGAGAAATCTTCCTTGGGCAAGGAAGGTATGTTACATAAATTCTGAAAAGGTTTAGGATGGGAGACTATAGACCTATGGCTACGCCAGTGATCACCAATTGGAAGAAGATTGATGCATCAGAAGACAAGGATGTCAGTCCCACCCTATACAGATAGCTCATAGGGTCCCCGATGTATCGAGTCAATACAAGGCTAGATATTTGCTACGCTGTCAACACCCTCAGTCAGTTCATGGTGGAACCAAAGAGGGCTCACTGGGCAGCAACCAAGCACATTCTCGGGTATTTACAGGGAACAATTGATTATGGGCTCTTGTACAACAAGGGGAAGGATATCAGGTTGAGTGGATTTACTGATGCAGATTGGGCAGGAAGTTCAGTGGATCGGAAAAGTACCTTAGGGTACTATTTCAACATTGGATCAGGAATAACCTCATGGTGCAGTAGGAAACAGAAGTTCGTGGCTCTGAGCTCGTCTGAGGCAGAATATATGGCAGCAAGCACAGCTTCGTGTGAGGCATATGGCCTAGAAAATTGTTGGTAAACCTATTCAGAAGAAATATGGAGGCGACCAAGATCATGTGTGATAATCAGAGTTACATCAAACTCTCTGAGAATCAAGTATTTCATGATAGGTCAAAACATATTGATATCCGGTGTCACTTTGTCAGAAATTGTGTCCAACGTGGAGCTGTACAGTTGAGTTACACTCCTACAAGGGAACAAGTGGTAGATATCCTCACCAAGGCCCTTGGAAAGTCAAAATTTGATTACTTCATGGAAAAGATGGGGATGGTAAAGAACCCCTTTCAAAAGTAGTGTGTTAGCAGCACGAATGAAGAGGGAGTTGCAATGCAGATGCAATGTTGGGAGAAAGGACCAACAACAACACAGATGCAGAGGGAGTTGTAGTGCAGATGTAGTGTTGGGAGAAAGGACCAACAACAACACATATGCAGAGGAAGGTGCGGTGTGGATGCAGTGCTAGGAGAAAGGACCAGCAACAACACGGATGTAGAGGGAGATGTCGTACAGATGTAGTAGTGGCAGTGGCAGAACCATGGGTAGCAGTACAGGATGCAGTAGTGCAGAGGATGTTGGGCAAGGAGGCCTAGCATTACCATAGGTACTGATGCCAGATGATCAGAGTAATACTCAGTGAGGAGTATTGCTAGAGCACAGTCATCACTAAGAGGGAGTGTTGATTTGGGGTAGCAACGGATGTGCTCTAGCCACGAAATTTGGTGGAGAGGTTGGGGCACATGAGATCTTCAATACCCAAAAAGGGTTCGGGCAGATTCTAAATAGATCAGGAGATATTAAAATAATTAATATTTTTAATAGAGTCCGCAAGTCTAAACTTAGGGAAAATAAAATATTAATGTGTACTAATATGAATTTGTGTTAGAATGGTCGAAAGAGACATGGATCAAGCCAGATCTAGTCTTTGCCGTTGATTAGGGACTTAATCTCGACCGTTGAGATGTCAGCAAAAAAAGTACAAGGGGAGGCTTGAGGGGCACTTGGAGAACACACTGAGGGAGACCAGTTAGTTCAATTTCTGGAGCGGGGTTTGCTGAGAAATTGAACCAGTGGTCTGGAGAGCAGTCAGGAGGCAGCATGTATGGAAGAAAGAGACAGGAGATCAACACAGAAGAGGCAGGCGCGGAGCCAGAGGAAGCCACACATTGGCAGCAGAGACTGCACAGAGCCAGAAGGCCCTGCGTCATCCACACAAAGCTTGCAGGAGTGAGATAGAAGCCCAGAGAGACTCCACAAAGCCTCAGTAGGCTGATGCAGAGGGTTTCATGTTGTAGTAGAGGTTAGTAGGGCCTACGCTGGGTTTAGGAAAGTGCTGGAAGTTTGTTTATTTGTGGGTAAGCCAATTTGGCACCCTGTTGTACAAGAAAATTGTTGAATAATAAAATCCTCCCTTGCTCCACTGGTTTTCCCACATTGGGTTTTTATTGGGACATTAGTCCAAAATAACAGTGTCAATGTGTGCATATTTTTGTTTCTGTATTACGATGTGATATCTGCAACAATATTTATTTTAATGTTTGTTGAAGTAATTTCATGAATAACTTATGATGAAATAAGTAGGAAAAGCTATGTTGCACGGGTACCCACACCCGGGGGTGGGGTTCTTGAACCTGTCCCGGGTTCCCGCACCCAAGTACCGGATTCGGGTACGGGTTCTTCCCAGACAAACCCAGAAGAACCGGGTTCTTCAAAAAAAAAAATTGGGTTCTTTTCCTTTAACAGTTTCTTGGGTTCTTGGGTTCTTCGGGTGCTTGGGTTCTTGGGTTCTTCAGGTTCTTCGTGTGCTTGGGTTCTTGGGTTCTTCGGGTTCTTCGGGTTGGGTTCTTTGGGTTCTTCGTAAAAAAACTATATTAAAAATTTAATTTTCAAATAAATTTTTTTTATTGAAATTTAAAAAATGATATGCCATAAATGAATGATATGCCATAGAATATAGAATATATGCCATAAACAAACGATATCATTTTTGGAGTCATTGATGGTCATTGGTCTGGATTGTCCTTTAGAGATGGTTGTAAGGTCTTCTGAATGTTTCTCAAGAAAATTTTCTGCCATCATTTCCAAAGATTACAGTTTCCAAAGACTGTCTTTGTTCACATGCCTTAGCATTGCTCTGTGGGCATGACGTGCTGCTCAAGGGTAATGAATCATTGTAAAAATTTATCAACAGTGATAAGTTTTTCAAAATTTATGAGCGACAGAGTATTTTGAAATCATATATGATTATGATATCTCAATATTATAAAAGGAACATTATGGGTGTACAATCCCACAAGCAGAATATCATATCATATTGGCTGTAGCTTTGTGGAAATATTTAATAAGGTGATGACCATAGTTGGAAAAAAAAGGGTAGCTGTTTGCACATTCATGAGTCCCTTCCTACCGCAGGAGACTCTTATGATCAGTCTCTCCATTAGTCTTATGCTATAAATTTATAAAAACAATTTCAAAACTTATGCCCAAGGTTTGTTAGAGTCTCAATGTAAATTATGAATCTCCTGTATTTGTGGATCTTCAATGCCTTTAATATTATATGGCATCAAAACCAGAACTGGAAAAGAGACCTCTTACTCTGTAATTTGAGCCTGCAGATTCTTGTAAATCAATTTGGAATGAATTTATGAAACATTCATTCCCGAGCCAAATAAGTTAATAACCATCAAATTATAAACTATAATTGCACACATACAGGTTCAGACATTTTCGGTCAAATAGAAAGTAGGATTGAGACCAGCGATAAGCTGTAATCAGCTGATGTTGTTAAATGGCGAAGGGCTATTTTGGAAAATGGCTAAATTAAGTATCAAAATCTGCCAATTTCTCACAGCGCTCTGATAACATCATGTTAAGATTAAAACTAGGAAAATATGCCTAAATGAATAAACGTGTTTTGTGGAAGGGTAAGGCTGCCACTGTTTTAACTTTTTGGGATTGCTTTACCACAGAGCACACCATGCATGGGGCAGGTGATGATTAGACATCAAGAAAAGTCTAGACCACTATCAGGTTGAGAAGAATCTCCTATGAAAAAATTGTGTTTTTATATGGGAGAGAGTCGAGACTAAACATGTTTTAAATGATTATCATTAAGTCTGTTTAAAGTTGAAAAAAACAAATATACAAATTCAATTTCAATATATTATTAATTATAATTTAATTTATAAAATATAATATTATTAAAATTTAATATTATTATATTACCCGACGAACCCACGCACCCTGTTTCAAAAAATGCCGTCCCCGACCCCGTCCCCGCACCCACGTTTCCTGGCAACATAGAGGAAAAGTAAATCAATTGCTGCAGTGATAGAATTTTCACAGCAGCTGCTACAACAACAAATGAGAGGGAGTTGCCTTGTAGACGCAAATTTGGCAACAATATGGCAGTGTCAACAACAGCACAGTTGCAACATCAGAGTTGCGTCATGGTTGGTGGGCATCAGAGTTGCGCCGTGGTTGGTGGGCAATAGGGCCAGACATCAGCAACGTGACAGGAGCTAATACAGAGACATGTCTCTTGTAGCTGCAGAAGTTAATAACCATTTCTTGAGGAGATCAAGGCATAAACTGTTGAGGAATAGACATGCGGGCTTGCCCTTCAAGGTACATGACACCCACCACCTTATTGTTTACAACCTGCAATTAAAAGGATACCCAACGAATCACCCAAACCAAATGAAAAATTAAACCCTAACCCTCTTGTAGATGTCTACGTTGCTGCTCCTTTAGGATGGCCAAAAGTTTCAAAGAATAATCACAGAAATATTCGTTGAAATTCCATGCTTAAGAGCTGAAGAAGGGTCCTCTATTTATAGACCTAAGAGTTGTTTACCACTTTATAATGTGAACGGTGGAGGGCATTTAGAAGGCGTGTCAAAAGGGCAAGTGTTGGAGGTTTAGACCCTTAAACTAAATAATATATACCTTGTGGTCAAAGTAAGGATGATCGTTGGCCTTTAGATGGATGAACAAAGGTCTTTCCCATGTAAATGGTCAAGGGCTCCTTCTTTTAGGTGGAAAAGAAAGAAAAATAAAATTTGTAGAAATTTCTGTTTTCCCACCCCGGTTTTTAGTTTCTCCTTATTTCTCCCATATAGTTAAATGCCCTTTCCCATAACCATACATTTAACAACTGAAAAAAATATTTTTTTTCTGAAAACACAAATTATGGAAATTTTACAGAATGCTGGAAATTGCAGAAATAAAAATCAGCAGTAACAAACAGCCATTAAAACACATTTAAACATAGAGATTTTTGGTCAATGTGACCCTGGAAAAACCCCCTACAACTCTTGGGGAAAACCAGTTTGAGAGCTCTTCTTTATTTCTGGAAAATGCATTTTACAATGAGAAAATTTCAGCAAAACAAATTTTTCCAGCAAACAACTTATCTCATTTTTTAGCTTCACAGTCAAACTGAACCTGCTGTATGGATGTACGGACCGTACAGACTGTACGGACGACCGTACCGACTGTACAGATGACCGTATGGACTGTACGGACAGACCTCGGTTTTCGTGCAGAAAATCGCCTCCTTGAAATTCGTGCCCAAAAATCAGTGTTTTACTGTTTGCTCAGCCAAAATCTGCCTTTTACTGCTTGTTCTTTCAGCTGTACGGATTTGCTGAAGTGCTGCCTTGGAAGATGTGCCAAGCTGCTGCCTCCTCCTTCTTGTCCAGAAATCTCCCTTGCTCTCTTGCTTTCCTTCTCCCAATCTGCTCATGAAAGAATGAATGATCTTTTCTTCCTTTTCCTTCCTTAATCCAACCCTAAGTGACTTTTGGGTGATCCCTAAATCCAATAGCTGAGATAGATTTAGATCTATGGCTTAGATTAAATGCTCATTTAAATCTCACTTTCTATTTTTTTTAATTCACCCCACTTTAATAAAGACCCACTTAGTCATTTATTTCCAAAGTCACTTTTCCTTTCTAATTTTACATTGACTTTATTAAAGTCACTTTGAAATTAGACTTTAGTAACTTTATCACTTAAAGTCACTTTTAAATTAGATTTGACTTTATAAAAATTATAAAGTCACTTTAGGAGAAAAATTAAATTCTTTCTGGACACTTTTCCCTAGGCCAAAGATCAAAGCCTAAGGGAACCACCTGTCCTCCGGTACCAAATTTCAACACTCTCTCTTACCAAGGAAGGTGTTCCTCACCACACCCATCTTGTCTCTGAAGTAGACATGCTTGCCCTGTGGTAAGGCTTTGATAAGAATATCTGCAACCTGCTCATCAGTGGGAATATACTCAAGCTTCACAACTCCCTTCTGAACAGTCTCTGATGAAATGATATTTGATCCCGATATGCCTTGACTTGTCATGAAATACTGGATTCTCCGTGAGTTTAATGCAACTCTGATTATCACAGTAAATCACTGAAGGTCTCAATGGCTGACCAAATAAGCCAAACAACATCTTGCGAAGCCAGATGGCCTCACAACTAGCTAGACTGGCTGCCATATACTTTGCTTTCGCTGAACTCAGTGCTACTGACTGCTGCTTCCGGCTAAACCATGACACTACTGCTGAACCCAACCCAAAACAACACCCTGAAGTGCTCTTCCTATCAGAAGCACAACATGCCCAATCAGAATCAGTATAACCTGCCAATCTCACTCCATCCCCCTGCCTGTAGTCCAGACCATAATCCACTGTCCCCTGCAAGTACCGCAAAATGTGTTTTGCAGCCACCTAGTGAACCTTCTTAGGCTCACACATAAATTGACTCATCGTGTTGACTGCAAAACAAATATCTGGTCTAGTGTTGACCAAATACATCAAGGAACTAATCAGCTGCCCGTACAATGTGGGATCCACCAACTCGGAATCCGAAGCACGAAGCTTCTTCCAGTTGGTGACCATTGGTGTCGACATGGGTCTACAATCCTCCATGTAGAATCTGTGAAGGATGTCCACAATATACTTCCCCTGCCTCAGGATGAAATGCCCCTCCTCCTGCCACACCTCCAAACCCAAAAAGTAATGCTTCAAGCGATGTCCTTCATCTCAACCCCCGCCGCAAGATCTCTTTTGTAGTGATCTATGAGTCTCTCTACACCTGTAATGATCAAGTCATTCACATACAACACCAGAATGAGAGGCTCCTCACCTATCACAATATAGTAAAGGTTTAGACCTGCCTCACTCTTTGTGAAACCCATCCCTTGCAAGTATGTATATATCTTGGAGTACTAAGCTCTAGGAGTTTGCTTCAGGCTATAAAGGGCCTTTTTCAGTCTGCACACATGGGACTCCTTCCCATGCACCTCAAACCCCTATGTCTGCTCAATGTACACCTCCTCCTGTATGAAGCCATTGAGAAATGCGGTCTTCACATCCATCTGGTGGATCTTCCAACCCATCTCTGCTGCTATCGATATAATGGAGCGAATCGAAGTATATCGAGCCACGAGAACGAAGGTCTCCTCATAATAAACTCCCTCTACCTGGGAGAACCCTCTAGCCACAAACCTCGCTTTGAATTTCTCAATGTTGCCATTTGCAGCATGCTTTACCTTGTAAAGCCATCTAGAAGTAACCATGGATTTTCCCTCAAGCCTCAGCACCACCTCCCAAACATCATTCTTCATGATAGAAGAATACTCCTCCTGCATGGCCTCTCTCCAGACTTGCTGGTTAGCTGCCTCCTCATAGCTAGAAGGCTCAGAGTCAAGGATGCTGGTAACCATCGCCATATAGCTACAAAATCTCTCAGGTGGTCTACTCTCTCTGACCGGCCTCTTCGGCTCAGCAACAGATGTGGCATCTCTCAAGGTGTCCTGAAGCCACTTGGGCTTCCTCTTCCCTGAGCATGCTTCTCCCATAGGAGAATGAAACTCCTCCTCCTCATCAGCATCAGTAGCCTGAACTCCTGACTGTCTGTCTGCTGTCCTCCTGCCTGCACCTGAACCTGTAGAAGCTGAGGTACCGTGTGAACTGTCGATCAGTGGACTCCCTAGTGAACTGCTCTGTGCTGCTCGGAGCACCACCTCTCTGGCTCGGTGAGCCACTGCTCACTGATGGACCTGACATCCTTATAGATGTACCTCCAGATCCTCCTGATCCTCCTGATCCCTGCCCACTGGATCCCTGTGACTGACTCAACTGTTGCTGAGGGTCTGGCTGATCCTGATACTCCAACTCCCGTGATCTCCTAAAGGCCCTGTCCTCCTCGAACTTCACATCCTGTTTGACAACAACTCTCCTCTATGTAGGAATGTAAATCCGAAAGGCCTTTGAGGTCTCACTATAGCCCACAAAGATACCCTTCTCTGCGGTGGGCTCTAGTTTGGTCCTCTTCTCCTTGGGTGTATAGGAGTATGTAATGCATCCAAAGATATGAAGATGACCAATATCAGGATTCTTCCCAGAGAAAGCCTCCTCCAGAGTCATGTGCCCCAAGGCACGATGCGGACTCCTGTTCTGCAAGTAAACAGCTGTGTTGCAGGCCTCTGCCCACAAAAACAATGGCAACCCCTGATCATGTAACATCGCTTTGGCAACCCCTATGATGGATCTGTTCTTCCTCTCCGCAACCCCGTTCTGGTGGGGGTTGTAAGGAACAGTGAACTCCCTCCTAATGCCTGCCTCCGCACAATAGTCAACAAAATCTCCAAGGGTGTACTCTCCTCCATTGTCCGACCTCAGGGACTTGATCTTCCGACCTGTCTGTGTCTTGACAAGAGCTCTGAACTCCTGAAACCGCTTGAAGACCTCACTCTTGGTCTTCAAGAAATAAATCCAGGTCCTCCTGGAGTGATCATCAATGAATAAAACATAGTACTCATATCCACTCAAGGAAACATGAGACATCCGACCGCTCACATCAGAATGAATCAAATCAAGTATCCCAGTCGCTCTGCTGTCACTGCTGGGAAAAGGGGATTTGGCAAACTTGCCCATAGCACAACCTCTGCAAGTATCAAAGTGATCAGTACTGAAACCTGGCATACCTGTAGTGATCTCCCGCAAGGTCCTCAAGGCTCCATGATACATATGTCCCATCCTGCGGTGCCAAATCTCACACTGCTCAGAACTGCTAGCTCTGCTGTCGGTACTACTACTCAATGCCAAAAAGGGCTGGAATGAAAACCTGTACACCTTTGCATGGCGTACCCTATCACTCTAGCTGACTCAGCTGGAGCACCCCTGGGATACATCAACACATGTCCTCCCCTGAACAGTACCTCATATCCTCTGTCCTCCAAAGCTGAGACAGATATGAGGTTCTTCCTCATCCCTGGCACATAAAGAACCTCTGTCACTTTCAAGGGAGGTTTGGAATCCCTCTGAAATGTCAGTGTCCCCACCCCGACTGCTCTAACAACTCTGTCATCACCGAGTACTACCTCTACATCAATGCCACTCTCTGAAAGCTCCGAGAAGTACTCACGGACTCCTGTCATATGACGTGAAGCCCCACTGTCTACATACCAGATACCTGTAGATGCTCCGCTAATCAAGGGAAAAGCCTGCTCCCTCTGAACCTGTATGGCAGGTGATCCTGCACTAGAGGACTCACACATAGTGAATGCAAACTCCCGGTCAAAACGACCTACAAA